>MU107038.1:9495-30680 GCA_012274485.2 Sinapis alba | reverse complement strand
GCTTTAACCATACTGAATGGAAGGATTTAACTCGGCGGACCATGGACTGTTTGGACTGGTCCCAACAGTACATAAAAAATGACTCATACATACTGATAGGCTAGTACGATCAGCCATACGTACCGCCTGGAAGGACCAAGGACTGTCCAGATTGGTCCATCAGGCCATGAAAAATTGACCCATACGTACTGATAGGCTGAAATGATAAGCCTTATCCAAACTGAATGGAAGGATTTAACTAACCAGACCATGGGCTGTCTGGACTGGTCCCAACAGTACATGAATAATGACCCATACGTATTGATATGCTGGTACAATCAGCCATCCGTACTGCCTGGAAGGACCAAGGAATGTCCAAACTGGTCCATCAGGCCATGAAAAATAGACTAATACGTACTGATAGGCTGATATGATCAGCCTTAACCATACTGAATGGAAGGATTTAACTCAGCGGACCATGGACTATTTGGACTGGTCCCAACAGTACATAACAAATGACCCATACATATTGATAGGCTGGTACGATCAGCCATCCGCACTGCCTGGAAGGACCAAGGACTGTCCAGACTGGTCCATCAGGCCATGAAAAATTGACCCATACGTACTGATAGGCTGAAGTAATAAGCCTTATCCAAACTGAATGGAAGGATTTAACTCAACGGACCATGGACTGTCCATACTCGTCCCATCAGTACATGAAAAATGGCCCATCCGTACTGATATGCTGATACGATCAGCCATCCGTACTGCCTGGGTGGATCAAGGACTGTCCAGCCTTAACCGTACTGAAAGTAAGGATTTAACTCAACCAACAATGGACTGTCCGTACTGGTCACAGTAGTACATGAAAAATGACTCATACGTCCATATATGATGATACGGTCAGCAATCCTTACTGCCTGGAAGGACAAAGGACTCTCCAGACTGGTCCATCAGGACATGAAAAATTGACCCATATGTACTGATAGGCTGATATGGTCAGCCTTAACCATACTAAATGGAAGGATTTAACTCAGTGGACCATGGACTGTTTGGAATGGTCCCAACAGTACATGAAAAATGACCCATCCGTACTGATAGGCAGATACGATCAGCCATCCGTACTGCCTGGGTGGACCAAGGACTGTCCAGCCTTGTGCATCAGGCCATGAAAAATCGAGCCATTCGTACTGATAGGCTGATATGATCAGCCTTAACTGTACTGAAAGGAAGGATTTAAATAAACTGACAATGGACTGTCCAAACTGGTCCCATCTGTACATGAAAAATTACCCATACGTACATATAGGATGATACGATCAGCACTCCGTACTGCCTGGAAGGACAAAGGACTGTCCAGACTGGTCCATCAGGACATGAAAAATTGACCCATACGTACTGATAGGCTGAAATGATAAGCCTTATTCAAACTGAATGGAAGGATTTAACTCAACGGACCAAGGATTGTCCAGACTGNGCCGCGTGCCTTGTGAAATAAGAAAATAGGTTGTAGAGTAGATAATAGAAGGACCGAACCATGGTCCGTTGTGACCATGGTCCGTTGTGTTAAATCCTTCCATTCAGTACGGTTAAGGCTGATCATATCAGCCTATTAGTACGTATGACTCGGTTTTTCATGGCCTGATGTACCAGTCTGGACAGTCCTTGATCCTTCAAGGCAGAACGAATGGCTGATCGTATCAGCCTATCAGTACGTATGGGTTATTTTTCATGTACTAATGGGGCCAGTCTGGACAGTCCACGGTCCGTTGAGTTAAATCTTTCCATTCAGTTGGGTTAAGGCTGATCATATCAGCCTATCACTACGTATGGGTCAATTTTTCAAGGCCTGATGGACCAGTCTGGACAGTTCTTAGTCCATCCAGGCAGTACGGATGGCTGATCGTATCAGCCTATCAGTATGTATGGGTAATTTTTCATGTACTGATGGGACCAGTCCGGACAGTCAATGGTCTGTTGAGTTAAATCCTTCCATTTTGTTTGGATAAGGCTTATCATTTCAGCCTATCAGTACGTATAGGTCGATTTTTGATGGCCTGATTGACTAGTCTGGACAGTCCTTGGCCCTTCAGGCAGTACGGATGGCTGATCGTACCAGCCTATCAGTATGTATGGTTAATTTTCATGTACTATTGGGACCAATATGGACAGTCCATGGTACGTTGAGTTAAATCCTTCCATTCAGTATGGTTAAGGCTAATCATATCAGCCTATCAGTACGTATGAGTCGATTTTTCATGGCCTGATGGACCAGTCTGGACAGTATTTGGTCCTTTTAGGCAGTACGAATGGTTGATCCTATCAGCCTATCAGTACGTACATATAATTTTTCATGTCCTGATCGGACCAGTCCAGAAAATCTATTGTCCGTTGAGTTAAATCCTTCCATCAGTTTGGATAAGGCTGATCATATCAGCCTATCAGTACGTATGGGTTGATTTTTCATGGCCTGGTGGACCAGGTTGGACAGTAATAGGTCCATCCAGGCAGTACGGATGGCTGATCGTATCAGCCTATCTGTACGATGGGTCAATTTTCATGTACTGATGGGTCCAGTTTGGACAGTCCATGGTCCGTTGAGTTAAATCCTTCCCTTCAGTACGGTTAAGCCTGATCATATCAGCCTATTAGTACGTATGAATCGATTTTTCATGGCCTGATGTACCAATCTGGAAAGTCCTTGGTCTTTCCGGGCAGAACGAATGGCTGATCGTATCAGCCTATCAGTACGTATGGGTCATTTTTCATGTACTGATGGGACCAGTCGAGACAGTCCATGGTCCGTTGAGTTAAATCCTTCCATTCAGTGTGGATCTTGTTCCTTTAAGGTAGTACGGATTGCTTATCGTACCAGCCTATCAATATGTATGGGTCATTTTCAATGTACTAATGGGACAAGTCTGGACAGTCCGTGGTTCGTTTAATTAAATCCTTCCATTCAGTACGGATAAGGCTGATCATATAAGCCTATCATCACGTATGAGTCGAGTTTTCAGGGCCTGATGGACCAGTCTGGACAGTCCTTGGTCCTTCCAAGCAGTACGAATGGCTGATCGTATCAGCCTATCAGTACGTATGGGTCATTTTTCATGTATTGTTGGGACCAGTCTGGACAGTCCATGGTCCGTTGAGTTAAATCCTTCCATTCATACGTTTAAGGCTGATCATATCAGCCTATCAGTATGTATGGGTTAATTTTTCATGGCCTGGTGGACCAGGCTGGATAGTAATAGGTCCATCCAGGCAGTACGGATGGCTGATCGTATCAGCCTATCAGTACGTATGGGTCATTTTTCATGTACTGATGGGACCAGTCCGGACAGTCTATGGTCTGTTGAGTTAAATCCTTCCATTTATTTTGGATAAGGCTTATCATTTCATACTATCAGTACGTATGGGTCGATTTTTGATGGTCTGATTGACCAGTCTGGACAGTCCTTGGCCCTTCCAGGCAGTATGGATGGCTGATCGTACACGCTTATCAGTACGTATGGGTCATTTTCGTGTACTGTTGGGACCAGTCTGGACAGTCCATCGTTCGTTGAGTTAAATACTTCCATTCAGTACGGTTAAGGCTGATCACATCAGCATATAAGTACGTATGGGTTGATTTAGCAGGGCCTGGTGGACCAGGCTGGGCAGTAATAGGTCCATCCAGGCAGTACGGATGGCTGATCGTATCAGCCTATCTGTACGTATGGGTCATTTTTCATGTACTGATGGGTCCAGTTTGGACAGTCCATGGTCCGTTGAGTTAAATCCTTCCCTTCAGTACGGTTAAGGCTGATCATATCAGCCTATTAGTACATATGACTCGGTTTTTCATGGCCTGATGTACCAGTCTGGACAGTCCTTGGTCCTTCCAGGCAGAACAAATAGCTGATCGTATCAGTCTATCAGTACATATGGGTTATTTTTCATGTACTAATGGGGCCAGTCTGGACAGTCCACGGTCCGTTGAGTTAAATCCTTCCATTCAGGTCGGTTAAGGCTGATCATATCAGCCTATCAGTACGTATGGGTCGATTTTTCATGGCCTGATGGACCAATCTGGACAGTTCTTGGTCCATCCAGGCAGTACGGATGGCTGATCGTACCAGCCTATTAGTACATATGAGTCATTTTTCATGTACTGTTGGGACCAGTCCGGACAGTCCTTGGTCGGCTGAGTTAAATCCTTCCATTCAGTATGGTTAAGGCTAATCATATCAGCCTATCAGTACGTATGGGTCGATTTTTCATGGCCAAATCCAGGCAGTACGGATGGCTGATCGTATCAGACAATCACTATGTATGGGTCATTTTTCATGTACTAATGGGACCAGTCCGGACAGTCCATGGTCTATTGAGTTAAATCCTTCCATTTAGTTTGGATAAGGCTTATCATTTCAAACTATCAGTACGTATGGGTCGATCTTTGATGGCCTGATTGACCAGTCTGGACAGTCCTTGGCCCTTCCAGGCAGTACGGATGGCTGATCGTACAAGCCTATCAGTATGTATGGTTCATTTTCATGTACTATTGGGACCAGTATGGACAGTCCATGGTACGTTGAGTTAAATCCTTCCATTCAGTATGGTTAAGGCTAATCATATCAGCCTATCAGTACGTATGAGTCGGTTTTTCATGGCCTGATGGACCAGTCTTGACAGTCTTTGATCCTTTTAGGCAGTATGAATGGTTGATCCTATCAGCCTATCAGTACGTACATCTCATTTTTCATGTCCTGATCGGACCAGTCCAGAAAATCTATGGTCCGTTGAGTTAAATCCTTCCATCAGTTTGGGTAAGGCTGATCTAACCAGCCTATCAGTACAAATGGGTCAATTATTCATGGCCTGATGGACTAGTCTGTACAGTCCTTGGTCCTTCTAGGCAGTACGGATGGCTGATCGTACCAGCCTATCAGTACGTATGGGTCATTTTCATGTACTGTTGGGACCAGTCTGGACAGTCCATAGTCCGTTGAGTTAGATCCTTCCATTCAGTACGGTTAAGGCTGATCATATCAGCCTATCAATACATATGGGTTGATTTTTCATGGCCTGATGGACCAGGCTGGACAGTAATAGGTCCATCCATGCAGTATGGATGGCTGATCGTATCAGCCTATATGTACGTATGGGTCATTTTTCATGTACTGATGGGTCAAGTTTGGACAGTCCATGGTCTGTTGAGTTAAATCCTTTCCTTTAGTACGGTTAAGGCTGATCATATCAGCCTATCAATACGTATGAGTCAGTTTTTCATGGCCTGATGGACCAGTGTGGACTATCCTTTGTCCTTACAGGCAGTACAAATGGCTGATCGTATCAGCCTATCAGTACGTATGGGTCATTTTTCATGTACTGACCGGACCAGTCCGGACAGTTCATGGTCCGTTGAGTTAAATCCTTCCATTCAGTTTGGATAAGGCTTATCATTTCAACCTATCAGTACGTATGGGTCGATTTTTCATGGCCTAATGGACCAGTCTGGATGGTCCTTACAGGCAGTATGGATGGCTGATCGTACCAGCCTATTAGTACGTATGGGTCATTTTCATGTACTGTTGGGACCAGCCTGGACAGTCCATGGTCCTTTGAGTTAAATCCTTCCATTTAGTACGGTTAAGGCTGATCATATCAGCCTATCAGTACGTATGGGTTGATTTTTCATGGCTTGATGGACCAGTCTGGACTTTCCTTGGTCCTTACAGGCAGTATGGATGGCTGATCGTACCAGCCTATCAGTACGTCTGGGTCATTTTCATGCACTGTTAGGACCAGTCTGGACAGTCCATAGTCCGTTGAGTTATATCCTTCCATTTAGTACGGTTAAGGATGATCATATCAGCCTATCTGTACGTATGGGTTGACTTTTCATGGCCTAGTGGACCAGGCTAGACAGTAATAGGTCCATCCAGGCAGTACAGATGGCTGATCGTATCAGCCTATCTGTACATATGGGTCATTTTTCATGTAATGATGGGTCCAGTTTGGACAGTCCATGGTCCATTGAGTTAAATCCTTCCCTTCAGTACAGTTAAGGCTGATCATATCAGCCTATCAGTACGTATGAGTCAATTTTTCATGGCCTGATGGACCAGTCTGGACAGTCCTTGGTCCTTACAGGCAGTACGAATGGCTGATCGTATCAGCCTATCAGTACGTATGGGTCATTTTTCATGTACTGACCGGACCAGTCCGGACAGCTCATGGTCAGTTGAGTTAAATCCTTCCATTCAGTTTGGATAAGGCTGATAATTTCAGCCTATCAGTACGTATCCGTTGAGTTAAATCCTTCCCTTTAGTACGGTTAAGGCTGATCATATCAGCCGATCAGTACGTATGAGTCAATTTTTCATGGCCTGATGGACCAGTCTGGACAGTCCTTGGTCCTTACAAGCAGTACGAATGGATAATAGTATCAGCCTATCAGTACGTATGGGTCATGTTTAATATACTAATGGGACCACTCTGGACAGTCCATGGTCCGTTTAATTAAATCCTTCCGTTCAGTACGGGTAACGCTGATGATATAAGCCTATCAGTACGTATGAGTCGATTTTTCATGGCCTGATGGACCAGTTTGGACAGTCCTTTTCCTTCCAGGTAGTACGAATGGCTGATCGTATAAGCCTATCAGTATGTATAGGTCATTTTTCATGTACTGTTGGGACCAGTCCAGATAGTCCATGGTCCGTTGAGTTAAATCTTTTCATTCAGCGCGGTTAAGGCTGATCATATCAGCCTATCAGTACGCATGAGTCGATTTTTCATGGCCTGATGGACCAGTCTGGACAGTCCTTTGTCCTACCAGGAAGTATGAATGGCTGATTGTATCAGCCTATCAGTACGTATGAGCCATTTTTTATTTACTGATGGGATCAGTCCAGACAGTCCATGGTCCATTGAGTTAAATCCTTCCTTTTAGTACGGTTAAGGCTGATCATATCAGCCTATCAGTACGCATGAGTCGATTTTTCATGGCCTGATGGACCAGTCTGGACAGTCCTTGGTCCTACCAGGCAGTATGAATGGCTGATTGTATCAGCCTATCAGTACGTATGAGCCATTTTTTATTTACTGATGGGATCCGTCCAGACAGTCCATGGTCCATTGAGTTAAATCCTTCCATTCAAGATGGTTAAGGCTGATCATTTCAGCCTATCAGTACCTATGGGTTGATTTGTCATGGCCAGATGGACCAGTTTGGACAGTCCTTGGTCCTTCAAGGCAGTACGGATGGCTGATCGTAACAGCCTATCAGTACGTATGGGTCATTTTTCAAGCACTGATGGGACCAGTCCGGACAGTCCATGGTTCGTTGAGTTAAATCCTTCCATTCAATACGGTTAAGGCTGATCATATCAAACTATCAGCACGTATGAGTCGATTTTTCATGGCCTGATGGACCAGTCTGGACAGTCCTCGGTCTTTCCAGGCAGTACGGTTGGCTTATCTTACCAGCCTATCAATACGTATGGGTCATGTTTAATATACTAATGGGACCACTCTGGACAGTCCATGGTCCGTTTAATTAAATCCTTCCATTCAGTACGGGTAACGCTGATGATATAAGCCTATCAGTACGTATGAGTCGATTTTTCATGGCCTGATGGACCAGTTTGGACAGTCCTTTTCCTTCCAGGTAGTACGAATGGCTGATCGTATAAGCCTATCAGTATGTATAGGTCATTTTTCATGTACTGTTGGGACCAGTCCAGATAGTCCATGGTCCGTTGAGTTAAATCTTTTCATTCAGCGCGGTTAAGGCTGATCATATCAGTCTATCAATACGTACGAGTCGATTTTTCATGGCCTGATGGACTAGTCTGGAGAGTCCTTTGTCCTTCCAGGCAGTAAGGATGTCTGATCGTATCAGCCTATCATTACCAATGGGTCATTTTTCATGTACTGATCGGACCAGTCCGAACAGTCCAGTCCGTTGAGTTAAATCCTTCCATTCAGTTTGGATAAGGCTGATCATTTCAGCATATAAGTACGTATGGGTCAATTTTTCATGGCCTGATGGACCAGTCTAGACAGTCCTTGGTCCTTCCAGGCAGTACGGATGGCTGATCATACCAGCCTATCAGTACGTATGGGTCATTTTTCATGTACTGTTGGAAACAGTCCGGACAGTCCATGGTCTGTTGAGCTAAATCCTTCCATTCAGTACGGTCAAGACTATCAGTACGTATGAGTCGATTTTTCTTGGCCTGATGGACCAGTCTTGACAGTCCATGGTCCAGTCCGAATGGGTCATTTTTCATGCACTGATTGGACCAGTCCGGACAGTCCATGGTACGTTGAGTTAAATACTTCCATTAAGTTTGGATAAGGCTGATCATTTCAGCCTATCAGTACGTATGGGTCGATTTTTCACAGCCAGATGGAACAGTCTGGACAGTCCTTGGTCCACCCATGCAGTACAGATGGATGACCGTATCAGCCTATCGGTACATATGGGTCATTTTTCATACACTGATTGGACCAGTTTGGACAGACCATGGTCCGTTGAGTTAAATCCTTCCTTTCAGTACGGTTAAGGCTGATCATATCAGCCTTTCAGTACGCATGAGTCGATTTTTCATGGCCTGATGGACCAGACTGGACAGTCCTTGGTCCTACCAGGCAGTATGAATGGCTGATTGTATCAGCCTATCAGTACGTATGAGCCATTTTTTATTTACTGATGGGATCAGTCCAGACAGTCCATGGTCCATTGAGTTAAATCCTTCCATTCAATATGGTTAAGGCTGATCATTTCAGCCTATCAGTACGTATGGGTTGATTTGTCATGGCCAGATGGACCAGTCTGGACAGTCCTTGGTCCTTCAAGGCATTACGGATGGCTGATCGTAACAGCCTATCAGTACGTATGGGTCATTTTTCAAGCACTGATGGGACAAGTCCGGACAGTCCATGGTTCGTTGAGTTAAATCCTTCCATTCAATACGGTTAAGGCTGATCATATCAGACTATCAGCACGTATGAGTCGATTTTTCATGGCCTGATGGACCAGTCTGGACAGTCCTCGGTCCTTCCAGGCAGTACGGTTGGCTTATCGTATCAGCCTATCAATACGTATGGGTATTGTTTAATATACTAATGGGACCACTCTGGACAGTCCATGGTCCGTTTAATTAAATCCTTCCATTCAGTACGGGTAACGCTGATCATATAAGCCTATCAGTACGTATGAGTCGATTTTTCATGGCCTGATGGACCAGTTTGGACAGTCCTTTTCCTTCCAGGTAGTACGAATGGCTGATCGTATAAGCCTATCAGTATGTATAGGTCATTTTTCATGATCGTACCAGCCTATCATTACCAATGGATCATTTTTCATGTACTGATCGGACCAGTCCAAACAGTCCATAGTCCGTTGAGTTAAATCCTTCCATTCAGTTTGGATAAGGCTGATCATTTCAGCATATAAGTACGTATGGGTCAATTTTTCATGGCCTGATGGACCAGTCTATACTGTCCTTGGTCCTTCCAGGCAGTACGGATGGCTGATCGTACCAGCCTATCAGTACGTATGGGTCATTTTTTCATGTACTGTTGGAAACAGTCCGGACAGTCCATGGTATGTTGAGCTAAATCCTTCCATTCAGTACGGTCAAGACTATCAGTACGTATGAGTCGATTTTTCTTGGCCTGATGGACCAGTCTGGACAGTCCATGGTCCAGTCCGAATGGGTCATTTTTCATGCACTGATGGGACCAGTCCGGACAGTCCATGGTACGTTGAGTTAAATACTTCCATTCAGTTTGGATAAGGCTGATCATTTCAGCCTATCAGTACGTATGGGTCGATTTTTCACAGCCAGATGGAACAGTCTGGACAGTCCTTGGTCCACCCATGCAGTACATATGGATAACCGTATCAGCCTATCGGTACATATGGGTCATTTTTCATACACTGATTGGACCAGTTTGGACAGACAATGGTCCGTTGAGTTAAATCCTTCCTTTCAGTACGGTTAAGGCTGACCATATTAGCCTATCAGTACGCATGAGTTGATTTTTCATGGCCTGATGGACCAGTCTGGACAGTCCGATGACCCATACATACTGATAAGCTGATACGATAAGCCATCCGTACTGCATGGATGGACCAAGGACTGTCCAGACTGGTCCATCAGGCCATGAAAAATCAACCCATATGTAATGATAGGATGATATGATCAGCCTTAACCGTACTGAATTGAAGGATTTAACTCAACGGACCATGGATTGTCCGGACTGGTCACATCAGTACATGAAAAATAACCCATACGTGCTGATAGGCTGACACGATTAGCCATCCTTACTGCCTGGATGGACCAAGGACTCTCCAGACTGATCAATCAGGCCATGAAAAATCAACCCATACGTACTGATAGGCTGATATGATCAGCCTTAACCGTACTGAATGGAAGGATTTAAATCAACGATTTTTCATGGCCTGGTGGACCAGTCTGGATAGTCCTTGGTCCTTCCAGGCAGTACGAATGGCTGATCGTATCAGCCAATCAGTACGTATGGGTCATTTTTCATGTACTGATGGGACCAGTATGGACTGTTCATGGTCCGTTGAAATCAATCCTTCCATTCAGTATGGTTAAGGCTGATCATATTAGCCTATCAGTACGTATGAGTAGATTTTTCATGGCCTGATGGACCAGTTTGGACAGTCCTTGGTCCTTCCAGGAAGTACAAATGGCTGATCGTATCAGCCTATCAGTACGTATGGGTCATTTTTCATGTACTAATCGGACCAGTCCGGACAGTCCATGGTCTGTTGAGTTAAATCCTTCCATTCAGTACTGTTAAGGCTGATCATATCAGCCTATCAGTACGTATGAGTCGATTTTTCATGGCCTGATGGACCAGTCGAGACAGTTCTTAGTCCATCCAGGCAGTAGGGATGGCTAATCATATCATCATATCCGCATGTATGGGTCATTTTTCATGTACTAATGGGGCCAGTGTGGACAGTCCATGTCCGTTGAGTTAAATCCTTCCATTCAGTTCGTTTAAGCCTGATCATATCAGCCTTTCAGTATGTATGGGTTGATTTTCCATGGCCTTATGGACCAGGCTAGACAGTAATAGGTCCATCCAGGCGGTACAGATGGTTGATCGTATCAGCCTATCTGTACGATGGGTCAATTTTCATGTACTGATGGGTCTAGTTTGGACAGTCCATGGTCCGTTGAGTTAAATCCTTCCCTTCAGTACGGTTAAGCCTGATCATATCAGCCTATTAGTACGTATGAGTCAATTTTTCATGGCCTGATGTACCAGTCTGGACAGTCCTTGGTCCTTCCAATCAGAACGAATGGCTGATCTTATCAGCCTATTAGTACGTACATGTAATTTTTCATATACTGATCGGACGAGTCCGGACAATCTATGGTCTGTTGAGTTAAATCATTCCATTCAGTTTGGATAAGGCTGATCCTTTCAGCCTATCAGTACGTATGGGTCGATTTTTCATAGCCTGATGGACCAGTCTGGACAGTCCTTGGTCCTTCCAGGCAGTTCGGATGGGTTATCGTACCAGCCTATCAGTACGTATGGGTCATTTTTCATGTACTGATCGGACCAGTCCGGACAGTCCATGGTCTGTTGAGTTAAATCCTTCCATTTCGTTTGGATAAGGCTTATCATTTCAGACTATCAGTACGTATGGGTCGATTTTTGATGGCCTGATGGACCAGTCTGGACAGTCCTTGGTCCTTCCAGGCAGTATGGATGGCTGATCGTACCACCCTATCAGTATGTACATGTCATTTTTCATGTACTGATCGGACCGGTCCAGACAACCTATGGTCCGTTGAGTTAAATCCTTCCATCAGTTTGGATAAGGCTGATCATTTCAGCCTATCAGTACGTATGGGTCGATTTTTCATGGCCTGATGGACCACTCTGGACAGTCCTTGGTCCTTCCAGGCAGTACGGATGGCTGATCGTACCAGCCTATCAGTACGTATGGGTCATTTTCATGTACTGTTGGGACCAGTCTGGACAGTCCATGGTCCGTTAAGTTAGATCATTCCATTCAGTACGGTTAAGGCTGATCATATCAGCCTATCAGTACGTATGGGTCGATTTTTCATGGCCTGATGGATCAGGCTGGACAGTAATAGGTCCATCCATGCAGTACGGATGGCTGATTGTATCAGCCTATCTGTACGTATGGGTCATTTTTCGTGTACTGATGGGTCCATTTTGGACAGTCCATGGTCCGTTGAGTTAAATCATTCCCTTCAGTACGGTTTATGATGATCATATCAGCTTATCAATACGTATGAGTCAATTTTTCATGGCTTGAGGGACCAGTCTGGACAGTCCTTGGTCCTTCCAGGCAGTACGAATGGCTGATCGTATCAGCCTATCTGTACGTATGGGTCATTTTTCATGTACTGATCGGACCAGTCCGGACAGTCCATGGTCTGTTGAGTTAAATCCTTCCATTCAGTACTGTTAAGGCTTGTCATTTCAGCCTATCAGTACGTATGGGTCGATTTTTCATGGCCTAATGGATAAGTCTGGACAGTCCTTGGTCCTTCCAGGCAGTAAGAATGGCTGATCGTATCAGCCTATCAGTATGTATGGGTCATTTTTCATGTACTGATCGGACCAGTCCGGACAGTCCATGGTCTGTTGAGTTAAATCCTTCCATTCAGTACTGTTAAGGCTGATCATATCAGCCTATCAGTACGTATGAGTCGATTTTTCATGGCCCGATGGACCAGTCTAGACAGTTCTTGGTCCATCCAGGCAGTAGGGATGGCTAATCATATCATCATATCCGCACGTATGGGTCATTTTTCATGTACTGTTGGGACCAGTCCGGACAGTCCATGGTTTGTTGAGTTAAATCCTTCCATTCAGTACTTTTAAGGCTGATCATATCAGCCTATCAGTACGTATGAGTCGATTTTTCATGGCCCGATGGACCAGTCTAGACAGTTCTTGGTCCATCCAGGCAGTAGGGATGGCTAATCATATCATCATATCCGCACATATGGGTCATTTTTCATGTACTAATGGGGCCAGTCTGGACAGTCCATGGTCCGTTGGGTTAAATCCTTCCATTCAGTTCGGTTAAGTCTGATCATATCAGCCTCTCAGTACGTATGGGTCGATTTTTCATGGCCTGATGGACCAGTCTGGACAGATCTTGGTCCATCCAGGCAGTACGGATGCTTGATCAGATGAGCCTATCAGTACGTATGGGTCAATTTTAATGTACTGATGGGACCAGTCCAGACTGTCCATGGTCTGGTTAGTTATATCATTCCATTCAGTACGGTTAAGGCTGATCATATCAGCCCATCAGTACGTATCGGTTGATTTTTCATGGCCTGATGGACCAGTCTGGACAGTCCTTGGCCCATCCAGGCAGTACGGATTGTTGATCGTATCAGCCTATCACTAATTATGGGTCATTTTTCATGTACTGATGCGACCAGTCTGGATAGTACATGGTCCGTTAAGTTAAATCCTTCCATTCAGTTTGGATAAGGCTAATCATTTCAGCTTATCAGTATGTATGGGTCAATTTTTCATGGCCTGATGGACCATTCTGGACAGTCCTTGGTCCTTCTAGGTAGTACGGATGGCTGATCGTACCAGCCAATCAGTACGTAAGGGTCATTTTTAATGTACTAATGGGACCAGTCCGGACAGTCCTTGGTCCGCTGAGTTAAATCCTTCTATTTAGTATTGTTAAGGCTAATCATATCAGCCTATCAGTACGCATGGGTCGATTTTTCATGGCCTGATGGACAAGGCTGGACACTCCTTGGTCCATCCAGGCAGTACGGATGGCTGATCGTATCAACCTATCAGTATGTATGGGTCATTTTTCATGTAATGATGGGACCAGTCCCAACAGTCCATGGTCTGTTGAGTTTAATCCTTCCATTCAGTTTGAATAAGGCTTATCATTTCAGACTATCAGTACGTATGGGTCGATTTTTCATGGCTTAACCATATTGAATGGACGGATTTAACTTAGCAGACCATTGTCTGTCCGGACTGGTCATGTCATTACATGAAAAATGACCCATACGTACTGCTAGGCTGGTACGATCAGCCATTCGTACTGCCTGGAAGGACCAAGGACTTTCCATACTGGTCCATCAGGCCATGAAAAATCGACTCATACGTACTGATAGGCTGATATGATCAGCCGTAACCATACTGAATGGAAGAATTTAATTCAACAGACCATGGACTGTCCGGACTTGTCCCATTAGTACATTAAAATTGACCATACGTACTGATAGAGGCTGGTACGATCAGCCATTCGTACTGCATGGTAGGACAAAAGACTGTCCAGACTGGTCCATCAGGCCATGAAAAATCGACTCATACGTACTGATAGGCTGATATGATCAGCCTTAACCGTACTGAATGGAAGGATTTAACTGAACGTACCCTGGACTGTCCGGACTGGTCCCATCAGTACTTGAAAAATGACCCATACGTACTGATAGGCTGGTACGATCAGCAATCCGTACTGCCTGGAAGGACGAAGGACTGTCCAGACTGGTCCATCAGGCCATGAAAAATCAACACATACGTACTGATAGGCTGAAATGATCAGCTTTATCCAAACTGAATGGAAGGATCTAACTCAAAGGAACATGGACTGTCCAGACTGGTCCCATCAGTACATGAAAAATGATCCATACGTACTGATAGGCTGACACGATCAGCCATTCGTACTGCATGGATGGACCAAGGACTGTCCAGACTGGTCCATCAGGCCATGATATGATCAGCCTTAGCCGTACTGAATTGAGGGATTTAACTCAACGGACCATGGACTGTCCGCACTGGTCCCATCAGTACATGAAAAATAACCCATACGTACTGATATGATGATACGATTAGCCATCCGTATTGCCTGGATGGACCAAGGACTGTCCAGACTGGTCCATCAGGCTATGAAAAATCGACCCATACGTACTGATAGGCTGATATTATCCGCCTTAATCGTACTGAATGGAAGGATTTAACTTAATGGACCATGGACTGCCTGGACTGGTCCCATCAGTACTTGAAAAATGACCCGTACGTACTGATAGACTAATACGATCAGCCATCCGTACTGCCTTGAAGGACCAAGGTCTGCCCAGACTGGTCCAACAGGTCATGAAAAATCGACCCATACGTATTGATAGGCTTATATGATCAGCCTTATCCGTATTGAATGGAAGGATTTAATTAAACGGACCATGGACTGTCAAAACTAGTCCCATCAGTACATGAAATAATGACCCATACGTACTGATAGGCTGATATGATCAGCAATCCGTACTGCCTAGATGGACCAAGGACTGTCCATCATGTTCCATCAGGCCATGAAAAATTGACCCGTACGTACTGATAGGATGATATGTGTAAGACCCGAACCCGGCCTTCTAGGCTGCCGTCGATGCCTCACGTCGCTCGGTCCACATACTGACCGAACCTCTCAATTTTTCAACCTTTCCTTTTATAGTTTGCCCTTAAGGAGAAGGTTAACTTAGCTCTTAGCTAAAGACTATCTTAGTCATTCTCTAGCTTAGATCCTTTCAACTTATGCACAGTGGAATATTATCTACTTAACCATTGGACTAACTTCAATCTAATACTGTTACGGTCGAATCACCTCAGCTAATGGTTAGTACACTCAACTACCAGCTAGCTCAAAGGTCGATCCTACCTAAACCAAGTCACACAAGTCCTGAGGTTCCATTCCCCTAACCATTCTATCTAGATATAAGCAACCAATTGATAGATCTTACCTTTTCCACATCCACGGAGCTTGTTAGCTCATCGGTCCCATCTGGCTTAGCTGTTTAGCTAGCTTATCCAGCTAGCTGAGCTGAATCACTTCGCCTGAGGTTCCATCTCTTCCAGCTGATCGAGCTGCGAGGTAGCTTTGCCCAGCTCCCCGTCCACTCGTACATCTTCCTTATACCTGTATAAACCCTTCCCCTTGGTACTTAGTCATTCAGCCAACCATCCCCACAGACCAAGTACCTTTGGGAAGTCTTCAGCTACAAAAATGACCTCAAGCAAACATGCTCCAAAATTTAATTAAATTCCATGATAATTCATGATAAATCACTACTAAGAGATTCCCAAAAGGGTCTCCCCAAATTCGGCCTATATCATATAGATCTCAGCCAGGATCAGTCCGGCCAAGGGCACAAGACTATGGTCCTGAACCGGCCAAGGCCTTGGTTCAATGCCTCCATGTCTTAGGAGTATGCTCCATTGGAGTAAAGTCCTCTCATGGACTAATAATGCCCATCAGATCCAAAGTCAAACGACCAACCACCCCACATGACTCAGAACTCATGAGTCTTCACACTTACCTAACCGGCCATGGAACCATGTCCCAATGGAACCGATTAATTCTGCTCTTACCACCGGTGCATACTTTCATCAATAAGATCAGACACCTTGATCCATCATCTATGGATCAGGTTGTCTATCCTTTCCCATGATCAGATCACACACGGCCTTCCTTGTATAAACACACCGGCTCCATACTTGTGGTCCATGCCCATAAGTATTAGCCTTGCTCATCTCCTTTGCTTGTTGTTGGTTCCAAACGAATTGAACCGTGCACTCCCCATGGTTCCCCTTATACTAGTACTCCCATGTGACTCCTCAATGGGCCGGATCAATGGTTCACACCATGATCAAACCCAATACAATCCATGATCCATCATGGATCACTATCTAATGAACATCATCTAACTATCATCCCACATGGATGAGTTAGATCAGCAATGATCCGCCCTTCTCTCAGGGTCCTGGATCTTTAGTTTTAATCACAATATATGGTCTTCAATGGGCGTGCCATACCTGACCTTAACCACACCACAAGAGATAGACATATAAACTAGAAAGTAATCATAAACATGTTACCTTATCAATGATGTTTGTAGATCTTGTGTCATCCCTTATCAAGTGCGGCATTGCTGTTACAGAGTACACCTCCATCAAGTCTTATCACATACCTCCAGTACTGATAAGATCAAATCAAGGGTCGCACCAAAGTTCTCATCCATGAAACTCCCATGAAACCAGTTTCTGCACTGCATCCGCCTTCAAGGTTGTCTTGGCCTTTGAGAGTGGAGTCCAGTCTTCTCCCTTCTATCCTTACCATTTTCTTGTGCTCCCAGGAAAAATAAGAAGCCTAGGACGTTTCCATCCATGATCAAATACCACCCAGGGTTCGTGCATCACTTTCCCCTTTGTTGCCCACGAAACTACGTTTCTACACACATCTGCCTTCAAAGCTGTCTCAGCCATTGGAATTGAATTCCGGTCCTCATCTTATCTCTAGGATATTTGCGTGTGTTCTATGAATGTATAGTAATCCCAGGGCGTGGCAAACAATAATCAAAACCCGTCAGAGGGTCGTTCTCCACTCCCCTCTTGATTGCTCTCTAAACCGCCTCTTTGCTTCCTTCACACCACTCCTGGTCTTGGATGTTGAATCCAACCATCTCTACGTTTTTCTCTGATTTTCTTTGTGTTTCAGGGTGAATAAGGAAGTCCTGTCGTGCCTGCAAAGTCACGGACTTGCCTGCCTTATATAGAAGAAGGGGTGGTTACTTCTTAACCATTGCATCCCTTCGGTATCAATTCTGGCCATTGATTTAATCAATGGTCCAGATCACACCCATTCGACCATAACTGCCTCCCTTGCCCTCCCTTGGTCAGTAACTGTACCCTGACAGATCCCCCACGTGCCTAGACCCAATCCCCAGCCCCTGGACCGAGCATATGGACCACCTGATCCATTGCCCCAATGGCCGGACCACACGGACCATCCACCTGACCCGACCATAGCCCGGACTGGTCCAACTGCCCAAGAATTGAACACTCAGTCCAGATGAGTTGAGCTGACCCCCAGCTGACCCAGCTGATTGAGCTAGTCCATCCAGCTCTGGGATCTGACACACTCTACTTAGATCCAACCGAGCTCCGTTCAGCTAGTTGAGCCTCTTGCCTGCATCGCCTAGCTGTTGTACACTGCGCCCAGCTTGCTTTCTTCATATTATCCAACCCTTCTAAGTCCCTTGGTCTATTTCCAGACCTAGACTAAGGTTTCCCATGATCCACTCTGATCATTCACTTCATCGAGCTTCACCCAGACCTTGTCCAGTTACCGGATTGCGCATGCAACTCTTTTGAAGCTTGCCTCTTCCTTGTTTTTGTTAAGTTCCAACTATCTGATTCCCTTAACCACGTTCTTGGACCATGACACGCTTGTATTTATGTCTTGTGACCTGACTGGTGCGTCTCCTCGCACCATGGCTGTGCCCGAAGGCCTTATCTAGAATCAGGGACATGACAATATGATCAGGCTTAACCGTACTGAATGGAAGGATTTAACTCAACGGACCATGGACTGTCCGGACTGGTCCCATCAGTACTTGAAAAATGACCCAAACGTACTGATACGCTGGTACGATCAACCATCCGTACTGCATGGAAGGACAAAGGACTGTCCAGCCTGGTCCATCAGGCCATGAAAAATCAACCCATACGTACTGATATGCTGATATGATCAGGCTTAACCGTACTGAATGGAAGGATTTAACTCAACGGACCATGGACTGTCAAAACTGGTCCCATCAGTACATGAAAAATGACCCAAGCGTACTGATACGCTGGTACGATCAGCCATCCGTACTGCCTGGAAGGACAAAGGACTGTCCATACTGGTCCATCAGGCCATGAAAATTCAACCCATACGTACTGATAGGCTGAAATGACCAGCATTATCCAAACTGAATGGAAGGATCTAACTCAACGGAATATGGACTGTCCGGACTGGTCCCATCAGTACATGAAAAATGACCCATACGTACTGATAGGCTGGTACGATCAGCAATCCGTACTGCCTGGAAGGACCAAGGACAATCCAGACTGGTCCATCAGGCCATGAAAAATTGACCCATACGTACTGATAGGCTGAAACGATCAGCTTTATCCAAACTGAATGGAAGGATTTAACTCAACGGACCATGGACTGTCCGGACTGGTCTCATCAGTACAAAAATGACCCATACGTACTGATAGGTTGATACGATCAGCCATAAGTACTGCCTGGAAGGACAAAGGACTGCCCAGACTGGTCAAACAGGCCATGAAAAATCGACCCATACGTACTGATAGACTTATATGATCAGCCTTATCCGTACTGAATGGAAGGATTTAATTCAACGGACCATGGACTGTTTAGACTGGTCCCATTAGGACATTAAAATGACCCATACTTACTGATAAGCTGGTACGATCAGCCATCCGTACTGCCTGGAAGGACCAAGGACTGTCCAGACTAGTCCATCAGGCCATGAAAAATCGACCCATACGTACTGATAGGCTGAAAAGATCAGCCTTATCCAAACTGTATGGAAGGATTTAACTCAACGGAACATGGACTGTCTGGACTGGTCCCATCAGTACATGAAAAATGACCCATACGTACTGATAGGCTGATACGATCAGCCATAACTACTGCCTGGAAGGACCAAGGACTGTCCAGACTGGTCCATCAATACATTAAAAATGACCCATACATACTGATAGGCTGATACGATCAGCCATTCGTACTGCATGGACGGACCAAGGATTTTTTAAATTTGTCCATCAGGCCATGGAAAATCAACCCATACGTACTGATAGGCTGATATGATAAGCCTTAACTGTACTGAATTGAGGGATTTAACTCAACGGACCATGGACTGTCCTGTCTGGTCCGATCAGTACATGAAAAATAACCAATACGTGCTGATAAGATGATACGATTAGCCATCCGTACTGTCTGGGTGGACCAAGGAAAGTCCAGACTGGTCCATCAGGCCATGAAAAATCGACCCATACATACTGATAGGCTGATATGATCAGCCTTAACCGTACTTAATAGAAGGATTTAACTCAATGGACCATGGACTGCCCGGACTTGTCCCATCAGTACTTGAAAAATGACCCATACATACTGATAGGCTGATACGATCAGCCATCCGTACTGCCTTGAAGGACCAAGGTCTGGCCAGACCTGTAAGACCCGATCCTGGTCCAATGGACCCAACTAGGACCCGCGGCCTTACCTAACTAATCAAGTAAGTTTGTTCATTTTTAGGGTCCAACCAATTCGGTTCCTAAGCCTAATCAGATGAGAGAAATTGTATCTTTATTAACAATAAATATGTGATCCAATAAATAGATTCAGTTGCACAATAGGCTATCATAAGTTCATACTATCTATACTATCCCATAACCCACACATCCATCCACCGCTCAGGTCTTCATGGTTCCTTGGCCTTGCCACGGTCCTGGTCTGATCCTGTAAGCAACACCACCACAAGACATATGTATAAGTACAATCCGATACCCTAGCAGTCAAATCTACATTGCATGGTTCGGTTCCCTATTCTATGTTCCATAACCTATCCATTCTGTTCACAAGGCACTCGGCCCGATCCAGGACATACCTCAGGACACCCTGAACACCCATTCAACATACGGCCTGACTGATCTAATGCGGTCCAACCCCTTGTCCACACCAGACCACAATCGACCATGGTTGATTTCCGAATCTGACATATCCAAAAAACTCCCAAAAACTAAATAAAACTCATGAAAATTCCTCTTAAATCCCAACTAAGATGAATCCATAATCATAATCTAAAGAACCGGTCTCGATCCTACTGATCTCGACCCCATTCAGCCTAACCGGCCATAACTGACCATCCTCAAATCGATTAGGTAAAACCTAATAAAATACATGATAATTCATGATAGATCCCTACTAAGAGGAATCCATGGTCGGAATTCAATGAATCCTACCGGAGCTAATAGAATCCGACCAAGACCAGTCCGGCCAAAGGCCAAGGACTATGTTCCTAGACCGGCCAAACCTTGGTCCAGTCACACCGAGATTGGAAAAACAATCCCACAGAGAATATAGATGAAGAGAAGTTGATCAGTAAATAGATGGGAAGAGATGGGTCTGGATTCACCAATCCGACCACAGCCCATACGGCATCACACCGCAGCCATGGCAAGATGGTTCGGTCCATCCCACTCACCTTGGGCGTACGCTCTGGAGTGCTCAAGCCCTTCTCCAAATCTTTATCCTTGCCTCTAGTAGCCATCCTCAATCGATCTCCACTTCACACAAG
>MU107037.1:23468-71551 GCA_012274485.2 Sinapis alba | reverse complement strand
TAGTCCTTGTCCAGGACGAACTAACTATCGAGTATTGCTTGGTCGGGTTGAAAAGCCTTAAGTGATATCCGATAGGAGCGTCGATGTTCTCAGATTGCTAGTCCAAGGAACTCGGAAGTATTCGAGAACCTCGGGTCAGCTTTCAGGGAGCATCGACCGTGTCATTTCCGGTCATCTACGATCGGGGGTGTCACAATGGATATCCTGATTAGAAAGTGGAATAACTTCTTCAAAAATCAATCTTCTTACATTTTGGTTCATGGAGACTATCCACTAATAAAAAGTTCCAAATCAATCTTCTTACATTTTGGTTCATCCTGGTTTGATTAGAATCGTGAAGAACTTCCCATATGTCCAAACAGCCTAAATAGGGATATCGTGATTAGAAAGTGAAATAACTTCTTCAAAAAAACTCCTATGATATTTATTATATTTCATGGACACTCTCCACTGATTAATGGTTCCAAAACAAGCTTCTTAAATTTTCATTCATATTGGTTTGATTAGAAGTTTGAAGAACTTGTCATATGCCCAAACAGGCTAAACATGGATATCGTGTTTAGAAAGTAGAATAACTTTTTCAAAATAACTCCTACGATATTTATTCAACTTCATGGACACTCTCCTCTCATTAATGGTTCCAAATTAAGTTTTTTACATATTGATTCATCATGGTTTGATTAGAAGTTTGAAGAACTTGCCATATGTCCAAACTTGCTAAACATGGATATCCTGATTATAAAATGGAATAACTTGTTCAACATAACTTCTATGATACTCTACACTGTTTAATGATTCCAAATCAAGCTTCTTACATTTTGGTTCGTCCTGGTTGGGTTAGACTCTTGAAGAACTTACCATATGTCCAAGCAGGCTAAACAGGGATATCGTAATTAGACAGTGGAATAACTTCTTCAAAATAACTCATATAATATTTATTCAACTTCATGGAGACTCCCATTATTAATGGTTCCAAATTAAGCTTCTTACATTTTGGTTCATCCTGGTTTCATTAGAATCTTGAAGAACTTGCCATATGTCTAAACAGGCTAAATAGGGATATCGTGATTAGAAAGTGGAATAACTTCTTCAAAATAGCTCATATGATATTTATTCAACCTCATGGACCCTCTCCACTTATTAATGGTTCCAAATCAAGATTCTTACATATTGATTCATCCTGGTTTTATTAGAAGGTTGAAGAACTTGCCATATGTCCAAACATGCTAAACATGGATATCCTGATTAGAAAGTGGAATAACTTCTTCAACATAACTCCTATGAGATTTTTTCAACTACATGGAGACTCTACACTGATTAATGGTTCCAAATCAAGCTTCTTACATATTAATTCATCCTGGTTTGATTAGAATCTTGAAGAACTTGCCATAAGTCCAAACAGGCTAAACATGAATATCCTGATCAGAAAGTGGAATAACATCTTCAACATAACTCCTATGATATTTATTCAACTTCATGGACACTATAAACTGATTAATGGTTCCAAATTAAGCTTCTTACATATTCATTCATCCTGGTTTAGTTAGAATCTTGAAGAATTTGCCATATGTCCTAACTAGCTAAAAATAGATATCCTGATTAGAAATTGGAATAACGTCTTCAACATAACTCCTATGAGATTTATTAAACTTCATGGAGCCTCTCCAATGATTAATGGTTCCAAATTAAGTTTTTTACATATTGATTCATCTCGGTTTTATTAGAATCTTAAAGAACTTGCCATAAGTCCAAACTGACTAAACATGAATATCCTGATCAGAAAGTGGAATAATATCTTCAACATAACTCCTTTTATATTTATTCAACTTTATGGACACTGTAAACATACTATTGGTTCCAAATAAATCTTCTTACATACTGATTCATCTTGGTTTGATTAGAAGCTTGTAGAACTTGCCATATGTCCAAACATGCTAAAAAGGGATATCATGATTAGTAAGTGGAATAACTTCTTCAAAATAACTCCTATGATATTTATTCAACTTCATGGACATTCTCCACTGATTAATGGTTCCAAATATAGATTCTTACATATTGATTCATCCTAGTTTGATTAAAATCTTGAAGAACTTGCCATATGTCCAAACATGCTAAACATGGATAGCCTGATTAGAATGTGGAATAACTTATTCAACATAACTCCAATGATATTTATTCAACTTCATGGAGACTCTCCACTGATTAATGGTTCCAAATCAAGCTTCTTACATTTTGGTTCATCCTGGTTTAATTAGAATCTTGAAGAACTTGCCATATGTCCAAACAGGCTAAATAGGGATATCGTGATTAGAAAATGGAATAACTTCTTCAAAATAACTCATATGATATTTATTCAACCTCATGGACACTCTCCACTGATTAATGGTTCCAAATCAATCTTCTTACATATTGATTCATCCTGGTTTGATTAGAAGTTTGAAGAACTTGCCATCCTGGTTTAATGAGTGTTGTTTGTGTCGACAGAAGTAGAGAGAGTTTAGGAAGGATCTTTTTCCTTAACATTAACAAATGAGGTTACATGGTTATTTATGGATAATTAGAACAAAGATAAACTAATAAACTAAGGTGGTCTGGTCGAGAGTCTGGACAAGTGAAAGGGACAGGTTCTTAACGTCTCTCTCCTTAATCCAAACATGTGACATTTACATTAAACTAATCCCACTCGGTCATCTCCTTGACTCCGAGCCTCCTTTGGTCGACATACCCATCAGTTGCTTTGTTTGCAAGGTATGTTAGGCCACTGATGGGTCTAGTATAGTCCGTACAAGTTGTATGGACATACTTGTCACACAAGTTACTCTTCTTCTCTGATTGATGATCATATCCTTTCTTCATTCTTCTTCATTATCAATACTCCCTCTCAAGCTTGACCGGATGCAATGGTCAAGCTTTGATACCATGAAGACTTCCCTCGTTAAAAACCTTAGTATGCAAAACCCATTGGGACAAAAATATACTAAGGGAAAAGAGTAAAAGCTCCATGGCAAAGGGGCTTACTCTCTCCTTATGTCAATGAGTCCGAGCTTAGGATAGATGGACTCACACACCCTTGTGCGTGCAGCCCTTGTGAATACATCAGCTAGTTGATCCTCCCTCACTCCTTGTGAAGCAAGGTAGGATCACTCCTTGTATCACCATATGTCTGACCTTGTGGCAATCCACTTCAATGTGCTTGGTCCTCTCATGGAAGACTGAGTTTGAGGCTATGTGAATGGCCGCTTGAGTTGAAATGAGGAGTATATTATGGAAGAGGATACTTCCATGGGGATGAAGGCTTTGGAGAAGTTTGGGATCATTTGGAAGAAGTGGAAAAGTAGGGAGTTGTACGGACATGTACGGATGGTACGGATTCTGTATGGGCATGGGAGGTTCATGAAGTGTGTTGGATCAGTCAAGGAAGGTGTTTAGGGGATGTAAAAATATAGGGCAAAGTGTACGGACCAGAAGGACGTACACTGACCTTACAAGCTCATCTGGATGGTCTTACTCGTGTAAATGGTAAACAAGCAAGTGTTACCATTTACCGTTGCTTCCCTTGCAAGCCAAACGTTGGATGGATAAGGGGCGCGTCTGACAGGAAGGAACCAGGCTTTCAGCATCTTTACCAAGATCCTTTGATGCCTAAAACGTGTGGACACTTCCATTGGCTCGGTTTGAATTAGACGCTCCTCCCTTGTTGACTCTACACGATATGCCTTATCCTTTGCTTGAAAACCCTTGTATTTGAACCTCTATATATTGTAAACTCCTCATGTAATGAAATCAATGTGATTCTATTCTTTCTTTGAGTGTTCTTGTGTGTTCATCATGGTTCATACTTAGTTCTTCTGGTTTCTCTTCTATTCTTCTCATTTCAGTCTCTATATCAATCCATTTATCTTCATTCTCTAGAAATTTTATGGTATTAGAGCCAGGTTATTCTCAATCTGGTGGTGTTTGATCGCAAGTCTTCAGATTCATTCAAGATTTAAGCTTTATTGGTGTTCCTTCTTGAAGGAGGTTCAATGGAAAATAACAAGATGATTTCTGTTCCGGTTATGTTAAAGGGTGGTGGAAACTACATGTTGTGGTCAAGACTCGTGAAGACTGCAGTTGGGAGGCTAGGGTTGTGGAACCATATCACGAATGAAGCTCCATAACCAGTGGCTAGTGAAGGTGTAGAAGATGAAGGTGGAAGTGAGCTCGCGATTGCTGATGAGGTGAAATGGGTGCAAGAGGATCTAATGGTGTTGTCCGTGGTGCAAGGATATCTTGTTGTGGCCATTCTGGAAGCTTACAGATATTGCGAGACACCAAAGCACCTATGGGAGACTCTACAAAAGGTTTATGGAAACATCACAGATCTGAGTCGGGTGTTTGAGGTAAAGAGATCCATCAACACTCTTGTGCAAGAAGAAGTGGAGTTTACCAAGCACCTTGGTAAGTTCAGATCTCTATGGTCTGAATTTGAAATGCTAAGGCCAAGCACCACTGATCAAGACACCCTCATGGAGAGGAGAGAGCAGGATCAAGTGTTTGGGCTAATGTTGACTTTGAATCCGTCCTTCAATGATGTGATCAAGCACATCCTGAGGTCACCAAAGCTTCCAACCATGGAGGAAGTGTGTGCTCACCTTCAGAAGGAGGAAGGGTCGCTTGGTCTCTTTGTAGGTAAGGGAGATATGTCTATGGGGGACAAGACTGAAGCTGTGCAAGCTCACAAGGCTATGTACAGGAGTGAGGAGAGGCCATCTGGAGGTTAGGCGGTTTGTTGGCAACTGTGACCATTGTGATAAGTCGGGTATAAGAGGAGCCAGTGTTGGATTCTGCATTCCCATCTCAAGCCGCCTAAGTTCAACAAGGATAGAGAGGGAAGAGCTCACCTTGGTACTGAGGCAAGTGAAGCAAGCTCATCCGGTGTGGGTTTGAATGTCCAAGCTGGAGAGAATGAGGGAAAGGCCATGACTTCTCATCACACGGCTGAGAAGGGTTTGGATAATGAGGTGATCAGGAAGTCTAACATTGCGGCCCTCATTAAAGCTCTTAAGGAGTCTGGTAATGGTAACATCCTTGGGAGAACTCTAGGATACTCTTATTCAGCTCACATCTTGTTTAGAAATGATGATAGGTTGATTGATATCCTAGGACAGTTCCTTGCTAGAAATGAGTTACCTAAATCTCACATTACTCAAAACTTGATTAAACCATTGATCATAGACTCGGGTGCTTCTTACCATATGATTAGTAATAAGAGTCTCATTAAGGATATTGAAGTTGCTCAGGGTCATGTCATGATTGCAAATGGAGATAGGATACCCATTAGAGGGATTGGTAGTTTGCGCTTGTTTGATAAGGAGTCTAAAGCCTTTTACTTGCCTGAATTTACTTCCAACTGGTTATCTGTAAAACGGTGCACAACTGACTTGAATTGCAATGTCATATTCAATCCTAATAATGTGAAGTTTCAGGATATTGAGAGCAGTGAGTTGATTGGACAAGGAGTAACCAAAGGGGAACTTTATCTACTTGAAGACTTTGCACCTATCACTAGCTCTAGTTGCTCGTTTAGTTTTGTTTCCTCTTTAAATAAAGATGCATTGTGGCATGCTAGGCTTGGGCATCCTCATACTAGAGCCTTAAGCTTAATGTTACCAGGTGTCATGTTTAAGAATAATGATTGTGAAGCTTGTATTTTGGGAAAACATTGTAAGAGTGTGTTTAAGAATTCATCTACTATTTATGAAAAATGCTTTGACCTGACTCACTCTGATTTTTGGATTGCCCCTAGCTTATCTAGAGAAAATTACAAGTACTTTGTCACATTCATAGATAAAAAATCCAAATACACCTGGTTAACACTCATTAAGACTAAGGATAGGGTTCTTGATGCATTTAGAAACTTTCAGATATATGTGTCTAACCAATATAATGCCAAGATCAAGATTTTCAGGTCGGACAATGGAGGGGAATACACATGACATGCCTTCAGGGAACATCTTTCTCAACATGGGATCTTACATCAGACTAGCTGCCCTTACACCTCTCAACAAAACAGAGTGGCTGAGAGGGAGAACAGACACCTCATGGAAGTGGCCAAGTCTATGATGTTTCACACAAGTGTTGCCAAAAGGTTCTGGAGTGATGCTGTTATCTTGGCTTGTTATTTGATAAACAGGATCCCTACAAAGGTTCTTGAAGAACAGTCTCCATTTGAGGTCATGAACAAGGTGAAGCCTATGATTGATCATTTGAGAGTATTTGGATGCCTGTGTTTTGTTCTTGTTCCGGGAGAGATGAGAAACAAGTTAGAAGCTAAGAGCACAAGGGCCATGTTCATAGGCTATTCCTCTACTCAAAAGGGGTATAAATGTTTTGGTCCTAAGCAAGGAGAGTCCTGGTATCTAGGGATGTCAAATTCATAGAAAACAAGGGTTACTATGAAGGGAAGAAGTGGGAAAATTTGGAGGATCTGTCTCAACCATCTGACAAGGCTACAAACTTGCGGATAATTATGGAAGGACTTGGGATTAACATGTCCCAGGATCAGGGAAGGCACCAAATGCCTGGTCCCAATGAAGCTGAAGAGAGTCCACACGTTGATCATGAAGGGGGAAATGAGCCTGAGGCTGGAGGTCAAGAAGATCAAAGGTCAGGTAGTCCTAATCAAAGTGTGGAGAATGTGGGTCAAGGGGATCAGAATGAAGAAGAAGAAGGACGGAGGCAAGAAGAAGAAGCTGTTGAATCTGTTACTGTGCCATTAAGGAGAAGCACAAGAGTTAGAAAGGACCCATCAAATTGGGCTAACACAAGAGTGTACTATAATGCACAAGTTGTTGCTCATCATAGTCAAGCGGTTTGTTCGTTTGCTGAGCTTCCTCAAGAGCATTGTGCCTTTATGGTAAGTATGGACCAGAGTTACATTCCGAGGAGCTATGAGAAATCTGTGCAACAAAAGGAGTGGAGAGATTCAGTTGATGATAAAGCTAATGCCATGATCAAAAATAACACATGGTATGAGAGTGAGTTGCCAAAGGGGAAGAAAGCTGTCTCAAGCAAATGGATCTTTACCATCAAGTACCTTCCAGATGGGAAGATAGAGAGGCGCAAGACTAGGTTGGTTGCAAGGGGCTTCACACAGACTTATGGAGAGGATTATGTGGACACATTTGCTCCTGTGGAAAAGCTGCACACCATCCGGATCATTATGTCCATTGCAACAAACTTATCATGGGGTCTTTGGCAAATGGATGTGAAGAATGCTTTCCTTCAAGGGGAGTTAGAAGATGAAGTTTATATGTTCCCTCCACCAGGGAATGTGTTGAGACTGAGGAAAGCCATCTATGGGCTGAAGCAGTCTCCAAATGCATGGTACAACAAGCTAAGCACTACTCTTAATGGCCGGGGATTCAGTAAGTCAGAATTGGACCATACTCTATTCACTCTTGTCACCCCCTCAGGTATCATTGTGTTACTTGTTTATGTTGATGATATCATCATAGAAGGTAGTGATAAAGTGGGCATTCAGGCCACAAAGGATTACCTCAAATCTGTATTTGAAATCAAAGATTTTGGAGAGATGAGTTACTTCTTTGGGATTGAGTTGTGTAGGTCCAAGGAAGGATTATTCATCTCCCAAAGGAAATATACACTTGATTTGTTGAAAGATGCAGGTGCACTTGGAGGAAAGACAGCCAAGATGCCTATGGAAGATGGCTACAAATTACCAAGAGAGGGGGCGATTGAAGACATCAAACCTTTCAGTGATCCAAAGCTTTATAGGAAGCTTGTGGGTAAGCTCATCTATTTAACTATCACACGGCCTGATATATGTTTTGCTGTGAATCAGGTGAGCCAGCATATGCAAGTCCCCAAGGAGCACCATTGGCGCATGGTGGAGAGGATCTTGATGTACCTGAATGGAACATCCACTCAAGGAGTTTGGATGGGATGCAACGGAAGTAGTGAAGTGGTGGGATACTGTGATGCTGATTGGGCCGGAGATAGAGCTGATAGAAAATCTACAACCGACTATTGTACTTTCATTGGGGGAAACTTGGTGACTTGGAAGAGCAAGAAGCAGAAGGTGGTTTCCTGTTCAAATGCTGAAGCTGAGTATAGGGCCATGTTGAAGCTTACAAACAAGTTGGCTTGGATCAAAGGGATACTCAAGCAATTGGAGAATTAACAAGCTACACCAATGAACATGCATTGCGACAACCACACTGACATCCACATAGCCACAAACTCGGTGTTCCATGAGAGGACCAAGCATATTGAAGTTGGTTGTCACAAGGTGAGGCAAATGATCTTACTTGGAGTGATCTTGCCATGCTATACCAGAAGTGAAGATCAGTTGGCGGATCTGTTCAGCAAGACAGAAGGTCATGGATTCCATTCATATCCGGTTGGGATTCCTTGATCTAGGGCAGAGAAGGTGATTACCCTAGTCATGGGATCTTTACTCTTTTTACCTCATAAAGGTTTTATCTCATTGGGTTTTCCTTGGTGAGGTTTTTTATGAGGAAGGTCTCATAGCTTCCAAGCTTGACCAGTTCACCTTGGTCAAGCTTAAGGGGGAGTGTTGAAATGAGGAGTATATTATAGAATAGGATACTTGCATGGGGATGAAGGATTTGGAGAAGTTTGGGATCATTTGGGAGAAGTGCAAAAATAGGGAGTTGTACGGACATGTACGGACATGTACGGATTGTACAGAATTTGTACGGACATGGGAGGTTCTTGGTAAACGAGCAAGTGTTACCATTTATCATTGCTTCCCTTGCAAGCCGAATGTTGGATGGATAAGGGGCGCGTCTGACAGGAAGGAACCAGGCTGTCAGCATCTTGACCAAGATCCTTTGATGCATAAAACGTGTGGACACTCCCATTGGCTCGGTTTGAATTAGACGCTCCTCCCTTTGACTCTACACGATTTTTCTTATCCTTTGCTTGAAAACCCTTGTATCTGAACTTCTATATATTGTAAACTCCTCATATAATGAAATCTATGCGATTTTATTCTTTCTTTGAGTGTTCTTGTGTGTTCATCATGATTCATACTTAGTTCTTCCGCTTTCTCTTCTATTCTTCTCATTTCAGTCTCTATATCAATCCATTTATCTTCATTCTCTAGAAATTTTAGCTTGATTGTCACAATGCATGGTGATTGGAGAGGTGATCTCTATGCCTATGTCTTTGAGAAGCCCTTTGATCCATACCAACTCGTTGGTGAGCTTCTTCATGGCTTTATACTCTGCCTCAGCACTTGAGCAAGACACCACCTTTTGCTTCTTGCTTTTCCATGTCACCAGATTGCCTCCAATGAATGTGCAATAGAATGTGGTTGATTTCCTATCATTCCTATCTCCTGCCCAATCAACATCACAATATCCAACAACTTCAGTGTTGCCATTTCATCCCATCCATACTCCTTGACCAGGGGCTCCACTGAGGTATCTAAGGATCCTCTCCACCATCTTCCAGTGGTGAATCATTGGCACTTGCATGTGTTGGCTCACATGGTTCACAACAAAGAAAATATCCAGCAAAGCAAATATCAAGTCCAGTGATAGTCAAATAGATGAGCTTACCCACTAGCCGTCTGTACTGCTTTGGATCCTCAAATGGAGTTGCTTCATACTCCCCCTCACGTAGGATCTTATATCCATCCTCCAGTGGTGTCTTTGCTGGCTTTTCTCCAAGCATACCTGCACCATCCAAGAGATCCGTTTGTACTTTCTTTAGGACAAGAAGAGCCCCTCTTTAGAGCGGCACACTTCTATTCCAAGAAATTACTTTAGCTCTCCAAGATCTTTGATATCAAACACTGATTTGAGGAAGGTTTTAGTTGCTTGTATACCTTCCTTGTCACTCCCTGTGATGGTGACATCATCAACATACACAAGGATGACTACTATACCTTGTTGGCTGGTGAATGTGAAGAGAGTATGGTCTGCTTCTGATCGGCAAAACCCTTTCCCATTCAGAGTGGTGATGAGCTTATGGTACCATGCTCTTGGTGATTGATTAAGCCCATAGATAGCCTTCTTGAGTCTCCATACATTGCCTGGTTTGACCATGTGTTCTAGACCAGGAGGAGGTCTCATGTAAACTTCATCTTCCAATTCTCCTTGAACAAATGCATTCTTCACATCCATTTTCCATAAGTCCCATTCCAAGTTTGTTGCAAGTGAGAGAATGATCCTGATGGTGTGAAGCTTTGCAACATGAGCAAAGGTGTCCAAGTAGTCTTCTCCATACGTTTGTGTGAAGCCTCTTGCAACTTTTGCCAAGAATACAAGCTTCACAGCTATCATTTTAAAGGAAATAGAAGGTAACATCAGTCATAAGGCCCTTGAGTGAGGATGGCCTAATCTACCATGCCAAAGAACATCAGGAGCTAAAACATGAGCAGTGCTAAACGCATAAGATAAATCAGAAGTTGGTTTGGTGTCTTCAAGCAGATACAAGTCCCCCTTTCTCACACCCTTTCCCAGCATCCTATTAATCTCAATATCCTGAAAGTATACATCATTATGACTAAAAACAACATTGCAATTGAGATCGGTGGTTGCCTTTTTCACAGATAGAAGGTTGGATGCAAATGTTGGCATGTAAAGGCTTTGGATTCTTTTTCAAACAATTTCAGGTTACCTATGCCTTTAATTGGTATCCTATCTCTATTAGCAATTGTTACGCTTCCTAAGGCAGGTTCAACATTGCTAATAAGACTAGAATCCTTAATCATATGGTGAGATGCTCCTGAATCAATGATTAATGATTTGGTACCAAGATATGAAGCATTTAAACAACTACTTCTATGGTTACCAGAATTTGCATTGAGAGCCTTGATCAAGGCCTCAATGTCTGACTTGCGGATGAATGCATCCTCTTGGGCTGGTTGAGACACTGCGTTAGTAGTTGAACCACCATTGTGGGAAGTAGACATCATGGCTCGTCCATCTTCTCCCATGCGCTTGTCTTTTGCTCCAGTGCCTTCTTGGGCTCTTGCTTCATGAGCTCTTGCTTGGTTGTACTTGTTGGTTGGAGCTGGCCTGAGATGAGGATTAAGAAGCCAGCAGTTGGTCTTGGTGTGTCCCTGCTTCTTGCAATGATCACAAAAGACAGACTTGTCTCCTCCTCCTCTTGGCTTGAAGTTGGCCTTATTTGCAGATGCATCCTCTACCTTCTCAGCCTTGCTTGCCATTGAGAGCTCCCCCTTTCCACCAAATAGCCCATCTGATCCTAGCTCTTTCTGAAGTTGATGACACACATCATCATAGCTTAGGAACTCCTTGGACCTTAGTATGTGCTTGAGCAGGTCATTGAAGCTTGAGTTCAGTGTGAGGAGTAGTCCAAACACCTTATCTTGCTCACGCCTCTCCTCTAGTATGGCTGGATCAGTGGAGCTTGGCCTCAACACCTCAAGCTCTGACCAGAGCTGACTGTACCTTCCCAAATGCTTGGTGAGATCCATCTCCTCTTGGTGCAGATTGTTGATAGCTCTCTTCACTTCCAAGAGAAAGAATAATAAAAAAATAATAATCTCAAGAACTCTCAAGAAGTCGTATGAACTCTCAAGAACACTCAAGAACAGAATGGTAGATTAGAATGAAGTAAACCGATTAGAAGAAAGAGTAGGTGATTTAGAGTAGCTTTGCGGAAGACAAAGAGGTAACCAGAATCTCTGATACCATGTAAGTTTGTGAAAAACGAAGTGAAGAACACGAGAATGGAGAGGAGTTTGATCCGGAGAAGAGCAGAGAGAGAGAGAGTGAGTTTGTTGTTTGTGTCGACAGAAGTAGAGAGAATTTAGGAAGGATCTTTTTCCTTAACATTAACAAATTAGGTTACATGGTTATTTATGGACAATCAGAACAAAGAGAAACTAATAAACTAAGGTGGTCTGGTCGAGAGTCTTGACAAGTGAAAGGGACAGGTCCTCAACCTCTCTCTCCTTAATCCTAACATGTGACATTTACATTAAACTAATCCCACTCGGTCAAGGCAACTTCAAACGGTCATCTCTTTGACTCCGAGCCTCCTTTGGTCGACATACCTATTAGTTGCTTTGCTTCCAAGGTTAGTTAGGTCACTGATGAGACTAGGTTAGTCCGTACAAGTTGTACGGAAATACTTGTCACACAAGTTACTCTTCTATTCTTCTCTTCTTCTCTGATTGATGATCATATCCTTTCTTCATTCTTCTTCATGATCAATACCTTTTTTGATTAGAAGCATGAAGAACTTACCATACGCCCAAACTGGCTAAACATGGATATCCTGATTAGAAAGTGGAATAACTTCTTCAACATAACTCCTATGATATTTATTCAACTTCATACAGACTCTCCACTGATTAATGGTTCCAAATCAAGCTTCTTACAAATGTATTCATCGTGGTTTGATTGGAATCTTAAAAAACTTACCATATGTCCAAACAGACTAAACATGGATATCCTCGTTAAAAAGTGGAATAACTTCTTCAAAAAACTCCTCTGCTATTTATTCAACTTCATGGCCACTCTACACTGATTAATGGTTCCAATTCAAGATTCTTACATATTGATTCATCCTGGTTTGATTAAAAGCTTGAAGAACTTGCCATATGTCCAAACTCACTAAACATGGATATCCTTATTATAAAGTAGAATAACGTCTTCAACATAACTCCAATGATATTTATTCAAATTCATGGAGACTCTCCACTGATTAATGGTTCCAAATCAAGCTTCCTACATTTTAGTTCATTCTGGTTTGATTAGAATCTTGAAGAACTTGCCATAGGTCAAAACAAGCTAAACAGGGATATCGTGATTAGAAAGTGGAATAACTTCTTCAAAAAAACTCATATGGTATTTATTCAACTTCATGGAAACTCTCCACTGATTAATGGTTCCAACTCAAGTTTTTTTACATATTGATTCATCCTGGTTTGTCTAGAAGCTTGAAGAACTAGCCATATGTCCAATTTGGCTAAACATGGATATCCTGATTAGAAAGTGGAATACCTTCTTCAAGATAACTCCTATGATATTTATTCAATATCATGGAGACTCTCCACTAACTAATGGTTCCAAATCAAGCTTCTTACATATTGATTCATCCTGATTTGATTAGAATTTTGAAGAACTTGCCATATGTCCAAACAGGCTAATTAGGGATATCGTGATTAAAAAGTGGAATAACTTTTTCAAAAAAAACTCCTATGATATTTATTCAACTTCATGGACACTCTACACTTATTAATGGTTCCAAATCAAGCTTCTTACATTTTGATTCATCGTGGTTTGATTAGAAGCATGAAGAACTTGCCATATGTCCAAACTAGCTTAACATGGATATCCTGATTAAAAATTGGAATAACTTGTTCAACATAAATCCTATGATATTTATTCAACATCATTCTGACTCTGCACTGATTAATGGTTCCAAATCAATATTCTTACATATTGGTTCATTTTGGTTTAATTGGAATCTAGAAGAACTTGCCATATGTCCAAACAGGCTAAACATGGATATATCCTGATTAGAAAGTGGAATAACTTCTTCAACATAAATCCTATGATATTTATTCAACTTCATGGACACTCTACAATGATTAATGGTTCCAAATCAAGATTAATACATATTGATTCATCCTGGTTTGATTAAAAGGTTGAAGAACTTACCATATGTCCAAACTGGCTAAACTTGGATATCCTGTTTAATTAGAAAGTGGAATAACTTTTTAAACATAACTCCTATGATATTTATTGAACTTCATAAAGAATCTCCACTGATTAATGGTTTCAAATTAATCTTCTTACATTTTGATTCATCTTGGTTTGATTAGAAGCTCGAAGAACTTGCCATATGTCCAAACATGCTAGACATGGATATCGTGATTAGAAAGTGGAATAACTTCTTCAACATAACTCCTATGATATTTTTTCAACTTCATGGAAACTATCCACTGAATAATGGAACCAAATCAACCTATTTACATATTGATTCATCCTGGCTTGATTAGAAGCTTGAAAAACTTGCATATGTCCAAACTGGCTAAACATGGATATCCTGATTACAAAGTGGAATAACTTCTTTAACATAACTCCTATGATATTTATTCAAATTCATGGACACTCTACACTGATTAATGGTTCCAAATCAAGATTCTTACGTATTGATTCATCCTGGTTTGATTAGAAGCTTGAAGAACTTGCCATATGCCAAACTGGCTAAACAATGATATCCTGATTAGAAAGTGGAATGACTTCTTCAACATAACTCCAATGATATTTATTGAAATTCATGGAGACTCTCCACTGATTAATGGTTTCAAATCAAGCTTCTTACATTTTGGTTCATCCTAGTTTGATTAGAATCTTGAAGAACTTGCCATATGTCCAAACTGGCTAAACATGGATATCCTGATTAGAAAGTGGAATAACTTCTTCAACATAACTCTTATGATATTTATTAAACTTCATGGAGAATATCCACTGATTAATGGTTCCAAATCAAGCTTTTTACATTTTTTTCCATCCTGGTTTTATTAGAATCTTGAAGAACTTGCCATATGCCCAAACAGGCTAAACATGGATATCCTGATTAGAAAGTGGAATAACTTCTTGAACATAACTCCAATGATAGTTATTCAAATTCACGGACACTCTCCACTGATTAATGGTTCCAAATCAAGCTTCTTACATATTTGTTCATCCTGGTTTGATTAGAATTTTGAAGAACTTGTCATATGTCCAAACAGGCTATACATAGACATCATGGGTAGAAAGTGGAATAATTTCTTCAAAATAACTCTTATGATATTTATTCAACTTCATGGACACTCTCCACTGATTAATGGTTCCAAATCAAGCTTCTTACATATTGATTCATCCTGGTTTTATTAAAAGCTTGAAGAACTTGCCATATGTTTAAACATGCTAAATAGGGTATCGTGATTATAAAATAAAATAACTTCTTCAAAATAAGTCATATGATATTTATTCAACTTCATGGAAATCTTCACTGATTAATGGTTCCAAATAAAGCTTCTTAAATATTTATCATCTTGGTTTGATTAGAATCTTGAAGAACTTGCCATATGTCCAAACCGGCTAAACATGGATATCATGATTAGAAAGTGGAATAACTTCTTCAACATAACTCCTATGATATTTATTCAACTTTATGGACACTCTACAATGATTAATGGTTCCAAATCAAGATTATTACATATTGATTCATCTTGGTTTGATTAAAAGGTTGAAGAACTTACCATATGTCCAAACTGGCTAAACCTGGATATCCTGTTTAGAATGTGGAATAACTTTTTAAACATAACTTCTATGACATTTATTCAACTTCATACAGACTCTCCACTGATTAATGGTTCCAAATTAATCTTCTTACATTTTGATTCATCTTGGTTTGATTAGAAGCTCGAAGAACTTGCCATATGTCCAAGCATGCTAGACATGGATATCGTGATTAGAAAGTGGAATAACTTCTTCAACATAACTCCTATGATATTTATTCAACTTCATGAACACTATTCACTGATTAATGGTCCCAAATCAAGCTTCTTACATATTTATTCATCTTGGTTTGATTAGAAGCTTGAAGAACTTGTCATATGTCCAAACTGGCTAAAAATGGATATCCTGATTAGCAAGGGGAATAACTTCTTCAATATAACTCCAATGATATTTGTTCAAATTCATGGAGACTCTCCACTGATTAATGGTTCCAAATCAAGCATCTTACAGATTGGTTCATTCTGGTTTGATTAGACTCTTGAAGAACTTGCCATATGTCCAAACAGGCTAAACATGGATATCCTGATTAAAAAGTGGAATAACTTCTTCAACATATATCCTATAATATTTATTCAACTTCATGCACACTCTTCACTGATTAATGGTTCCAAATCAAGCTTCTTACGTATTTATTCATCTTGGTTTGATTAGAAGCTTGAAGAACTTGCCATATGTCCAAACATGCTAAACATGGATATCCTGATTAGAAAGTGGAATAACTCCAATGATATTTATTCAAATTCATGGAGACTCTCCACTGATTAATGGTTCCAAATAATGCTTCCTACATTTTAGTTTATTCTGGTTTGATTAGAATCTTGAAGAACTTGCCATAGGTCTAAACAAGCTAAACAGGGATATCGTGATTAGAAAGTGGAATAACTTCTTCAAAAAAACTCATATGGTATTTATTCAACTTCATGGAAACTCTCCACTAATTAATGGTTCCAAATCAAGTTTCTTACATATTGATTCATCCTGGTTTGATTAGAGTCTTGAAGAACTTGTCATATGTCCAAACATGCTAAACATGGATATCCTGATTAGATAGTAGAATTACTTCTTCATCATAACTCCTATGATATTTATTCAACTTCATGGACACTCTCCACTGATTAATGGTTCCAAATCAATCTTTTTATATTTTGGTTCATCCTGGTTTGATTAGAATTTTGAAGAACTTGTCATATGTCCAAACAGGCTAAACATGGATATCGTGATTAGAAAGTGGAATAACTTCTTCAAAATAACTCATATGATATTTATTCAACTTCATGGACACTCTACACTGATTAATGGTTGCAAATCAAGCTTCTTACATATTGATTCATCTTGGTTTAATTAGAAGCTTGAAGAACTTGCCATATCCAAACATGCTAAACATGGATAACCTGATTAGAAAGTGAAATAACTTCTTTAACATAACTCTCATGATATTTATTCAACTTCATGGAGACTCTCCACTTATTTATGGTTCCAAATCAAGCTTCTTACATAATTATTCATCCTGGTTTGATTAAAATCATGAAGAACTTGCCATAAGCCCAAACTGATTAAACATGAATATCCTGATTAGAAAATAGAATAACATTTTCAACATAACTCCTATGATATTTATTCAACTTCATGGACACTCTACACTGATTAATGGTTCCAAATAAAACTTCTTACATATTGATTCATCTTGGTTTGTTTAGAAGCTTGAAGAACTAGCCATATGGCCAATTTGGCTAAACATGGATATCCTGATTAGAAAGTGGAATACTTTCTTAAGATAACTCCTATGATATTTATTCAATTTCATAGAGACTCTACAGTAACTAATGGTTCCAAATAAAGCTTCTTACATATTGATTCATCCTGGTTTGATTAGAATCTTGAAGAACTTGCCATATGTCCAAACAGGCTAATTAGGGAAATCGTGATTAAAAAGTGGAATAACTTTTTCAAAAAAACTCCTATGATATTTATTCAACTTCATGGACACTCTACACTTATTAATGGTTCCAAATCAAGCTTCTTACATATTGATTCATCCTGGTTTGATTAGAAGCATGAAGAACTTGCCAAATTTCCAAACTGGCTAAACATGGATATCCTGATTAGAAATTGGAATAACTTGTTCAACATAAATCCTATGATATTTATTCAACATCATTCAGACTCTTCACATATTAATGGCTCCAAATAAAGATTCCTACATATTGGTTCATTCTGGTTTTATTGGAATCTTGCAGAACTTGCCATATGTCCAAACAAGCTAAACATGAATATCCTGATTAGGAAGTGGAATAACTTCTTCAACATAAATCCTATGATATTTATTCAACTTCATGGACACTCTACACTGATTAATGGTTCCAAATCAAGATTATTACATATTTATTCATCCTGGTTTAATTAAAAGCTTGAAGAACTTACCATATGTCCAAACTGGCTAAACCTGGATATCCTGATTAGAAAGTGGAATGACTTTTTCAACATAACTACTATGATATTTATTCAACTTCATACAAACTCTCCACTGATTAATGGTTCCAAATCAATCTTATTACATTTTGATTCATCTTGGTTTGATTAGAAGCTCGAAGAACTTGTCATATGTCCAAACAGGCTAGACATGGATATCGTGATTAGAAAGTAGAATAACTTCTGCAACATAACTCCTACGATATTTTTTAAACTTCATGGAAACTATTCACTGAATAATGGATCCAAATCAACCTATTTACATATTGATTCATCCTGGTTTGATTAGAAGCTTGAAAAACTTGCATATGTCCAAACTGGCTAAACATGGATATCCTGATTACAAAGTGGAATAACTTCTTTAACATAACTCCTATGATATTTATTCAAATTCATGGACACTCTACACTGATTAATGGTTCCAAATCAAGATTCTTACATATTGATTCATCGTGGTTTGATTAAAAGCTTGAAGAACTTGCCATATGCCAAACTGGCTAAACAATGATATCCTGATTAGAAAGTGGAATAACTTCTTCAACATAACTCCAATGATATTTATTGAAATTCATGGAGACTCTCCACTGATTAATGGTTTCAAATCAAGCTTCTTACATTTTGGTTCATCCTGGTTTGATTAGAATCTTGAAGAACTTGCCATATGTCCAAACTGGCTAAACATGGATATCCTGATTAGAAAGTGCAATAACTTCTTCAACATAACTCTTATGATATTTATTCAACTTCATGGAGAATATCCACTGATTCATGGTTCCAAATTAAGCTTTTTGCATTTTTTTCATCCTGGTTTGGTTAGAATCTTGAAGAACTTGCCACATGTCCAAAATCGCTAAAAATGGATATCCTGTTTAGAAAGTGGAATAACTTCTTCAACATAACTCCTATAATATTTATTCAACTTCATGCAGACTCTCCACTAATTAATGGTTCCAAATCAAGCTTCTTACATTTTTGTTCATCCTGGTTTGATTAGAATCTTGAAGAACTTGCCATATGTCCAACTGGCTAAACATGGATATCCTGATTAGAAAGTGGAATAACTTCTTCAACATAACTCCAATGATATTTATTCAAATTCATGGCGACTCTACACTGATTAATGGTTTCAAATCAAGCTTCTTGTATTTTGGTTCATCCTGGTTTGATTAGAATATTGAAGAACTTGCCATATGTCCAAACTCGCTAAAGCTGGATATCCTGATTACAAAGTGGAATAACTTCTTCAACATAACTCCTATGATATTTATTCAACTTCATGCAGACTCTCATCTGATTAATGGTTCCAAATCAAGCTTCTTACATTTTGGTTCATCCTGGTTTGATTAGAATGTTGAAGAACTTGCCATATGTCCAACTGGCTAAACATGGATATCCTGATTAGAAAGTGGAATAACTTCTTCAACATAACTCCAATTATATTTATTCAAATTCATGGAGACTCCTCACTGATTAATGGTTTCAAATCAAGCTTCTTACATTTTGGTTCATCCTGGTTTGATTAGAATCTTGAAGAACTTGCCATATGTCCAAACTGGCTGAACATGGATATCCTGATTAGAAAGTGGACTAACTTCTTCAACATAACTCTTATGATATTTATTCAACTTCATATAGAATATCCACTGATTAATGGTTCTAAATCAAGCTTTTGACATTTTTTTCCATCCTGGTTTGATTAGAATCTTGAAGAACTTGCCATATGCCCAAACATACTAAACATGGATATCCTGATTAGAAAGTGGAATAACTTCTTTAACATAACTCTTATGATATTTATTCAACTTCATGGAGAATATCCACTGATTAATGGTTCCAAATCAAGCTTTTTACATTTTTTTCCATCCTGGTTTGATTAGAATCTTGAAGAACTTGCCACATGTCGAAAATTGCTAAAAATGGATATCCTGATTAGAAAGTGGAATAACTTCTTCAACATAACTCCTATAATATTTATTCAACTTCATGCAGACTCTCCACTAATTAATGGTTCCAAATCAAGCTTCTTACATTTTTGTTCATCCTGGTTTGATTAGAATCTTGAAGAACTTGCCATATGTCCAACTGGCTAAACATGGATATCCTGATTAGAAAGTGGAATCTTCAACATAACTCCAATGATATTTATTCAAATTCATTGAGACTCTACACTGAGTAATGGTTTAAAATCAAGCGTCTTACATTTTGGTTATCCTGGTTTGATTAGAATCTTGAAGAACTTGCCATATGTTCAAACTGGCTAAACATGGATATCCTGATTAGAAAATGGAATAACTTCTTCAACATAACTCTTATGATATTTATTCAACTTCATGGAGAATATCCACCGATTACTGGTTCCAAATCAAGCTTTTACATTTTTTCCATCCTGGTTTGATTAGAATCTTGAAGAACTTGCCATATGCCCAAAAAGGCTAAACATGGATATCATGATTAGAAAGTGGAATAACTTCTTCAACATAACTCCAGTGATATTTATTCAAATTCACGGACACTCTCCACTTATTAATGGTTCAAAATCAAGCTTCTTACATTTTGGTTCATCCTGGTTTTATTAGAATTTTGAAGAACTTGTCATATGTCCAAACAGGCTATACATAGACATCATGATTAGAAAGTGGAATAACTTCTTCAAAATAACTCCTATGATATTTATTCAACTTCATGGACACTCTCCACTGATTAATGGTTCCAAATCAAGCTTCTTACATATTGATTCATCCTGGTTTGATTAAAATCTTGAAGAACTTGCCATATGTTTAAACATGCTAAATAGGGTATCGTGATTATAAAGTGGAATAACTTCTTCAAAATAAATCATATGATATTTATTCAACTTCATGGAAATCTTCACTGATTAATAGTTCCAAATCAACCTTCTTAAATATTTATTCATCTTGGTTTGATTAGAATCTTGAAGAACTTGCCGTATGTCCAAACTGGCTAAACATGGATATCATGATTAGAAAGTGGAATAACTTCTTCAACATAACTCCTATGATTTTTATTCAACTTCATGCAGACTCTCCACTGATTAATGGTTCCAAATCAAGCTTCTTACATACTGATTCATCCTGGTTTGATTAAAAGCTTGAAGAACTTGCCATATGTCCAAACTGGCTAAACCTGGATATACTGATTAGAAAGTGGAATAACTTCTTCAACATAAGTCGAATGATATTTATTCAAATTTATAGATACTTTCCACTGATTAATGGTTCCAAATCAAGCATCTTACAGATTGGTTCATTCTGGTTTGATTGGAACCTGGAAGAACTTGCCATATGTCCAAACTGGCTAAACATGGATATCCTGATTAAAAGTGGAATAACTTGTTCAACATAAATCCTATGACATTTATTCAACTTCATGCACACTCTTAACTGATTAATGGTTCAAAATCAAGCTTCTTACGTATTTATTCATCTTGGTTTGATTAGAAGCTTGAAGAACTTGCCATATGTCCAAACTGGCTAAACATGGATATCCTGATTAGCAAGGGGAATAACTTCTTCAATATAACTCCAATGATATTTATTCAAATTCATCCAGACTCTCCACTGATTAATGGCTCCAAATCAAGCATCTTACAGATTGGTTCATTCTGGTTTGATTGGACTCTTGAAGAACTTGCCATATGTCCAAACAGGCTAAACATGGATATCCTGATTAAAAAGTGGAATAACTTCTTCAACATAAATCCTATGATATTTATTCAACTTCATGCACACTCTTCACTGAGTAATGGTTCCAAATCAAGTTTCTTACGTATTTATTCATCTTGGTTTGATTAGAAGCTTGAAGAACTTGCCATATGTCCAAACTGGCTAAACATGGATATCCTTATTAGAAAATGAAATAACTTCTTCAACATAACTCCTATGATATTTATTCAACTTCATCCAGACTCTCCACTGATTAATGGTTCCAAATCAAGCTTCTAACATATTGATTCATCCTGATTTGATTAGAAGATTGAAGAACTTGCCATATGTCCAAACAGGCTAAACATGGATATCTTGATTAGAAAGTAGAATAACTTCTTCAACATAACTCCTATGATATTTATTAAACTTCATGGACACTCTACACTGATTAATGGTTCCAAATCAATATTCTTACATATTCATTTATCGTGGTTTGATTAAAACCTTGAAGAACTTGCCATATGTCCAAACTGGCTAAACCTGGATATCCTGATTAGAAAGTGGAATAACATCTTCAACATAACTCCAATAATATTTATTCAAATTCATGGAGACTCTCCACTGATTAATGGTTTTAAATCAAGCTTCTTAAATTTTGGTTCAGCCTGGTTTGATTAGAATCTTGAAGAACTTTCCATATGTCCAAACTGGCTAAACATGGATATCATGATTAGAAAGTGGAATAACTTCTTCGACATAACTCCAATAATATTTATTCAAATTCATGGAGGCTCTCCACTGATTAATGGTTTCATATCAAGCTCCTTATATTTTGGTTCATCCTGGTTTGATTAGAATCTTGAAGAATTTGCCACATATCCAAACATGCTAAACATAGATATCATGATTAGAAAGTGGAATAACTTCTTCAACATAACTCCTATGATATTTATTGAAATTCATGGAGACCCTACACTGTTTAATAGTTTCAAATCAAGCTTCTTACATTTTGGTTCATCCTGGTTTGATTAGAATCTTGAATAACTTGCCATATGTCCAAACATGCTAAACATGGATATTCTAATTAGAAAGTGGAATAACTTCTTCAACATTACTCCTATGATATTAATTCAGCTTCATAGACACTTTAGACTGATTAATGGCTCCAAATCAAGATTCTTACATATTGATTCATCCTGGTTTGATTAAAAGCTTGAAGAACTTGCCACATGTCCAAACTGGCTAAACATGGATATCTTGATTAGAAAGTGAAATAACTTCTTCAACATAACTCCTATGATATTTATTCAACTTCATGCAGACTCTCCACTGATTAATGGTTCCAAATCAAGCTTCTTATATTTTTTTTCCATCCTGGCTTGATTAGAATCTTGAAGAACTTGCCATATGCCCAAACAGGCTAAACATGGATATCCTGATTAGAAAGTGGAATAACTTCTTCAACATAACTCCTATGATATTTATTCAGCTTCATAGACACTTCACACTGATTAATGGCTCCAAATCAAGATTCTTACATATTGATTCATCCTGGTTTGATTAAAAGATTGAAGAACTTGCAATATGTGCAAACTGGCTAAACATGGATATCCTGATTAGAAAGTGAAATAACTTCTTCAACATAACTCCAATGATATTTATTCAAATTCATGGAGACTCTCCACTGATAAATGGTTTCAAATCAAGCTTCTTGTATTTTGCTTCATCCTGGTTTGATTAGAATTTTAAAGAACTTGCCATATGTCCAAACTGGCTAACTTTGGATATCCTGATTAGAAAGTGGAATAACTTCTTCAACATAACTCCTATGATATTTATTCAACTTCATGCAGACTCTCCACTAATTAATGGTTCCAAATCAAGCTTCTTACATTTTTGTTCATCGTGGTTTGATTAGAATTCTGAAGAACTTGCCATATGTCCAACTGGCTAGACATGGATATCCTGATTAGAAAGTGGAATAACTTCTTCAACATAACTCCTATGATATTTATCCAGCTTCACGGACACTCTACACTGATTAATGGTTACAAATTAAGATTCTTACATATTGATTCATCTTGGTTTGATTAAAAGCTTAAAGAACTTGCCATATATGCAAACTGGCTAAACATAGATATCCTGATTAGAAAGTGGAATAACTTCTTCAACATAACTCCAATGATATTTATTCAAATTCATGGAGACTCTACACTGATTAATGATTTCAAATCAAGCTTCTTGTATTTTGGTTCATCCTGGTTTGACTAGAATCTTGAAGAACTTGCCATATGTCCAAACTGGCTAAAGCTGGATATCCTGATTAGAAAGTGGAATAACTTTTTCAACATAACTCCTATGATATTTATTCAACTTCATGCAGACTCTCCACTGATTAATGGTTCCAAATCAAGCTTCTTACATTTTGGTTCATCATGGTTTGATTAGAATCTTGAAGAACTTACCATATGTCCAAATAGGCTAAACATGGATATCCTCATTAGAAAGTAGCAAAGTTCTTCAACATAACTCCTATGATATTTATTCAAATTCATGGAGACTCTCCAATGATTAATGGTTTCAAATCAATCTTCTTGTATTTTGGTTCATCCTGGTTTTATTAGAATCTTGAAGAACTTTCCATATGTCCAAACTGGCTAAACTTGGATATCCTGATTAGAAAGTGGAATAACTTCTTCAACATAACTCCTATGATATTTATTTAATTTCATGCAGACTCTCCACTAATTAATGGTTCCAAATCAAGCTTCTTACATTTTTATTCATCTAGGTTTGATTAGAATCTTGAAGAACTTGCCATATGTCCAACTGGCTAAACATGGGTTTCTGATTAGAAAGTGGAATAACTTCTTCAACATAACTCCTATGATATTTATCCAGCTTCATGGACACTCTACACTGATTAATGGTTACAAATCAAGATTCTTACATATTGATTCATCCTGGTTTGATTAAAAGATTAAAGAACTTGCCATATATGCAAACTTGCTAAACATACATATCCTAATTAGAAAGTGGAATAACTTCTTCAACATAAATCCAATGATATTTATTCAAATTCAGGGAGACTCTACACTGATTAATGGTTTTAAATCAAGCTTCTTGTATTTTGGTTCATCATGGTTTGATTAGAATCTTGAAGAACTTGCCATGTGTCCAAACTCGCTAAAGCTGGATATCCTGATTAGAAAGTGGAATAACTTCTTCAACATAACTCCTATGATATTTATTCAACTTCATGCAGACTGTCCACTGATTAATGGTTCCAAATCAAGCTTCTTACATTTTGGTTCATCCTGGTTTGATTAGAATCTTGAAGAACTTACCATATGTCCAAACAGGCTAAACATGGATATCCTGATTAGAAAGTGGAATAAGTTTTTCAACATAACTCCTATGATATTTATTCAATTTCATGGACACTCTACATTGATTAAAGGTTCCAAATAAAGATTCTTACATATTGATTTATCCTGGTTTAGCTGGAATCTTGAAGAACTTGCCATATGTCCAAACTGGCTAAACATGGATATCCTGATTAGAAAGTGGAACAACTTCGTCAACATAACTCCAATGATATTTATTCAAGTTCATGGAGACTCTCCACTGATTAATGGTTTCAAATCAAGCTTCTTACATTTTGGTTCATCCTGGTTTGATTAGAATCTTGAAGAACTTGCTATATGTCCAAACTAGCTAAACATGGATATCCTGATTAGAAAGTGGAATAACTTCTTCAACATAACTCCAATGATATTTATTCAAATTCATGGAGACTCTCCACTGATTAATGGTTTCAAATCAAGCTTCTTACATTTTGGTTCATCCTGGTTTGATTAGAATCTTGAAGAACTTGCTATATGTCCAAACTGGCTAAACATGGATATCCTGATTAGAAAGTGGAATAACTTCTTCAACATAACTCCTATGATATTTATTAAACTTCATGCAGACTCTCCACTGATTACTGGTTCCAAATCAAGCTTCTTACATTTTTTTCCATCCAGGTTTGATTAGAATCTTGAAGAACTTGCCATATGCCCAAACATGCTAAACATGGATATCCTGACTAGAAAGTGGAATAACTTCTTCAACATAAGTCCTATGATATTTATTAAACATAAGTCCTATGATATTTATTCAACTTTTTCAACACTGATTAATGGCTCCAAATAAAGATTCTTACATATTGATTCATCCTGGTTTGATTAAAAGATTGAAGAACTTGCCATATGTGCAAACTGGCTAAACATGGATATCCTGATTAGAAAGTGGAATAACTTTTTCAACATAACTCCAATAATATTTATGCAAATTCATGGAGACTCTCCACTGATTAATGGTTTCAAATCAAGCTTCTTGTATTTTGGTTCATCCTGGTTTGATTAGAATCTTGAAGAACTTGCTATAGGTCCAAACTTGCTAAACATGGATATCCTGGTTAGAAAGTGGAATAACTTCTTCAACATAACTCCTATGATATTTATTCAACTTCATGCAGACTCTCCACTGATTAGTGGTTCCAAATCAAGCTTTTAACATTTTTTTTCCATCCTGGTTTGATTAGAATCTTGAAGAACTTGCCATATGCCTAAACAGGCTAAACATGGATATCCTGATTAGAAAGTGGAATAACTTCTTCAACATAAGTCCTATGATATGTATTCAGCTTCATAGACACTTACACTGATTAATGGCTCCAAATAAAGATTCTTACATATTGATTCATCCTGGTTTGATTAAAAGATTGAAGAACTTGCCATATGTGCAAACTGGCTAAACATGGATATCCTGATTAGAAAGTGAAATAACTTCTTCAACATAACTCCAATGATATTTATTCAAATTCATGGAGACTCTCCACTGATTATTGGTTTCAAATCAAGCCTCTTGTATTTTGGTTCATCCTGGTTTGATTAGAATCTTAAAGAACTTGCCATATGTCCAAACTGGCTAAACCTGGATATCCTGATTAGAAAGTGGAATAACTTCACAACATAACTCCTATGATATTTATTCAACTTCATGCAGACTCTCCACTAATTAATGGTTCCAAATCAAGCTTCTTACATTTTTGTTCATCCTGGTTTGATTAGAATCTTGAAGAACTTGCCATATGTCCAACTGGCTAAACATGGATATCCTGATTAGAAAGTGGAATAACTTCTTCAACATAACTCCTATGATATTTATCCAGCTTCATGGACACTCTACATTGATTAATGGTTACAAATCAAGATTCTTACATATTGATTCATCTTGGTTTGATTAAAAGATTGAAGAACTTGACATATGTGAAAACTGGCTAAACATGGATATCCTGATTAGAAAGTGGAATAACTTCTTCAACATAACTCCAATGATATTTATTCAAATTCATGGAGACTCTCCACTGATTAATGGTTTCAAATCAAGCTTCTTGTATTTTGGTTCATCCTGGTTTGATTAAAATCTTGAAGAACTTGCCATATGTCCAAACTGGCTAAACCTGGATATCCTGATTATAAAGTGGAATAACTTCTCAACATAACTCCTATGATATTTATTCAACTTCATGCAGACTCTCCACTAATTAATGGTTCCAAATCAAGCTTCTTACATTTTTGTTCATCCTGGTTTGATTAGAATCTTGAAGAACTTGCCATATGTCCATCTGGCTAAACATGGATATCCTGATTATAAAGTGGAATAACTTCTTCAACATAACTCCTATGATATTTATCCAGCTTCATGGACACTCTACACTGATTAATGGTTACAAATCAAGATTCTTACAAATTGATTCATCTTGGTTTGATTAAAAGATTGAAGAACTTGCCATATGTGCAAACTGGCTAAACATGGATATCATGATTAGAAAGTGGAATAACTTCTTCAACATAACTCCAATGATATTTATTCAAATTCATGGAGACTCTCCACTGATTAATGGTTTCAAATCAAGCTTCTTGTATTTTGGTTCATCCTGGTTTGTTTAGAATCTTGAAGAACTTGCCATATGTCCAAACTCGCTAAAGTTGGATATCGTGATTAGAAAGTGGAATAACTTCTTGAACATAACTCCTATGATATTTATTCAACTTCATGGACATTATACACTGATTAATGGTTACACTTTAGGATTCTTACACTTTGATACATCCTGGTTTGATTAAAAGCTCGAAGAACTTGCCATATGTCCAAACTGGCTAAACATGGATATCCTGATTAGAAACTGGAATAACTTCTTCAACATAACTCCAATGATATTTATTCAAATTCATGGATACTCTACACTGATTAATGGTTTCAAATCAAGCTTCTTGTATTTTGGTTCATCCTGGTTTGATTAGAATCTTGAAGAACTTGCCATATGTCCAAACTCGCTAAAGCTGGATATCCTATTAGAAAGTAAAATAACTTCTTCAACATAACTCCTATGATATTTATTCAACTTCATGCAGACTCTCCACTGATGAATGGTTCCAAATCAAGCTTCTTACATTTTGGTTCATCCTGGTTTGATTAGAATCTTGAAGAACTTACCATATGTCCAAACAGGCTAAACATGGATATCCTGATTAGAAAGTGGAATAAGTTTTTCAACATAACTGCAATGATATTTATTCAACTTCATGGACTCTCTACACTTATTAAAGTTTCAAAATAAAGATTCTTACATCTTGATTTATCCTGGTTTGGCTGGAATCTTGAAGAACTTGCCATATGTCCAAACTGGCTAAACATGAATATCCTAATTAGAAAGTGGAATAACTTCTTCAACATAACTCCAATGATATTTATTCAAATTCATGGAGACTCTCCACTGATTAATGGTTTCAAATCAAGCTTCTTGTATTTTGGTTCATCCTGGTTTGATTAGAATCTTGAAGAACTTGCCATATGTCCAAAATGGCTAAACCTGGATATCCTGATTAGAAAGTGGAATAACTTCTCAACATAACTCCTATGATATTTATTCCATTTCATGCAGACTCTCCACTAATTAATGGTTCCAAATCAAGCTTCTTACATTTTTGTTCATCCTGGTTTGATTAGAATCTTGAAGAACTTGCCATATGTCCAACAGGCTAAACATGGATATCCTGATTAGAAAGTGGAATAATTTCTTCAACATAACTCCTATGATATTTATCCAGCTTCATGGACACTCTACACTGATTAATGGTTACAAATCAAGATTCTTACATATTGATTCATCTTGGTTTGATTAAAAGCTTAAAGAACTTGCCATATATGCAAACTGGCTAAACATAGATATCCTGATTAGAAAGTGGAATAACTTCTTCAACATAACTCCAATGATATTTATTCAAATTCATGGAGACTCTACACTGATTAATGGTTTCAAATCAAGCTTCTTGTATTTTTGTTCATCCTGGTTTGCTTAGAATCTTGAAGAACTTGCCATATGTCCAACTGGCTAAACATGGATATTTTGATTAGCAAGGGGAATAACTTCTTCAATATAACTCCAATGATATTTGTTCAAATTCATGGAGACTCTCCACTGATTAATGGTTCCAAATCAAGCATCTTACAGATTTGTTCATTCTGGTTTGATTGGACTCTTGAAGAACTTGCCATAGGTCTAAACAAGCTATTTATTCAACTTCATGGACACTCTACACTGATTAATGGTTCCAAATCAAGATTCTTACATATTGATTCATCCTGGTTTGATTAAAAGCTTGAAGAACTTGTCATATGTCCAAACTCACTAAACATTGATATCCTTATTATAAAGTAGAATAACGTCTTCAACATAACTCCAATGATATTTATTCAAATTCATGGAGACTCTCCACTGATTAATGGTTCCAAATAGCTTCCTACATATTAGTTCATTCTGGTTTGATTAAAATCTTGAAGAACTTGCCATAGGTCTAAACAAGCTAAACAGGGATATCGTGATTAGAAAGTGGAATAACTTCTTCAAAAAAAAACTCATATGGTATTTATTCAACTTCATGGAAACTCTCCACTGATTAATGGTTCCAACTCAAGTTTCTTACATATTTATTCATCCTGGTTTGTTTAGAAGCTTGAAGAACTAGCCATATGTCCAATTTGGCTAAACATGGATATCCTGATTAGAAAGTGGAATACCTTTTTCAAAATAACTCCTATGATATTTATTCAATTTCAAGGAGACTCTCCACTAACTAATGGTTCCAAATCAAGCTTCTTAGATATTGATTCATCCTGGTTTGATTAGAATCTTGAAGAACTTGCCATATGTCCAAACGGGCTAATTAGGGATATCGTGATTAAAAAGTGGAATAACTTTTTCAAAAAAAACTCCTATGATATTTATTCAACTTCATGGAAACTCTACACTTATTAATGGTTCCAAATCAAGCTTCTTACATATTGATTCATCTTGCTTTGATTAAAAGATTGAAGAACTTGCCATATGTGCAAACTGACTAAACATGGATATCCTGATTAGAAAGTGGAATAACTTCTTCAACATAACTCCAATGATATTTATTCATATTCATGGAGACTCTTCACTGATTAATGGTTTTAAATCAAGCTTCTTGTATTTTGGTTCATCCTGGTTTGATTAGAATCTTGAAGAACTCGCCATATGTTCAAACTGGCTAAACATGGATATCCTGATTAGAAAGTGGAATAAATTCTCAACATAACTCCTATGATATTTATTCAACTTCATGCAGACTCTCTACTAAGCATGAAGAACTTGCCATATGTCCAAACTAGCTTAACATGGATATCCTGATTAGAAATTGGAATAACTTGTTCAACATAAATCCTATGATATTTATTCAACATCATTCAGACTCTGCACTTATTAATGGTTCCAAATCAATATTCTTACATATTGGTTCATTCTGGTTTAATTGGAATCTAGAAGAACTTGCCATATGTCCAAACAGGCTAAACATGTATATCCTGATTAGAAAGTGGAATAACTTCTTCAACATAAATCCTATGATATTTATTCAACTTCATGGACACTCTACAATGATTAATGGTTCCAAATCAAGATTATTACATATTGATTCATCCTGGTTTGATTAAAAGGTTGAAGAACTTACCATATATCCAAACTGGCTAAACATGGATATCCTGTTTAGAAAGTGGAATAACTTTTTAAACATAACTCCTATGATATTTATTCAACTTCATACAGACTCTCCACTGATTAATGGTTCCAAATTAATCTTCTTACATTTTGATTCATCTTGGTTTGATTAGAAGCTCTGAGAACTTGCCATATGTCCAAACAGGCTAGACATGGATATCGTGATTAGAAAGTGGAATAACTTCTTCAACATAACTCCTATGATATTTTTTCAACTTCATGGAAACTTTCCACTGAATAATGGAACCAAATCAACCTATTTACATATTGATTCATCCTGGTTTGATTAGAAGCTTGAAAAACTTGCATATGTCCAAACTGGCTAAACATGGATATCCTGATTACAAAGTGGAATAACTTCTTTAACATAAATCCTATGATATTTATTAAAATTCATGGACACTCTACACTGATTAATGGTTCCAAATCAAGATTCTTACATATTGATTCATCCTGGTTTGATTAAAAGTTTGAAGAACTTGCCATATGCCAAACTGGCTAAACAATGATATCCTGATTAGAAAGTGGAATAACTTCTTCAACATAACTCCAATGATATTTATTGAAATTCATGGAGACTCTCCACTGATTAATGGTTTCAAATCAAGCTTCTTACATTTTGGTTCATCCTAGTTTGATTAGAATCTTGAAGAACTTGCCATATGTCCAAACTGGCTAAACATGGATATCCTGATTAGAAAGTGGAATAACTTCTTCAACATAACTCTTATGATATTTATTAAACTTCATGGAGAATATCCACTGATTAATGGTTCCAAATCAAGATTTTTACATTTTTTTCCATCCTGGTTTGATTAGAATCTTGAAGAACTTGCCATATGCCCAAACAGGCTAAACATGGATATCCTGATTAGAAAGTGGAATAACTTCTTGAACATAACTCCAATGATATTTATTCAAATTCACGGACACTCTCCACTGATAAATAGTTCCAAATCAAGCTTTTTACATTTTTGTTCATCCTGGTTTGATTAGAATTTTGAAGAACTTGTCATATGTCCAAACAGGCTATACATAGACATCATGATTAGAAAGTGGAATAACTTCTTCAAAATAACTCTTATGATATTTATTCAACTTCATGGACAATCTCCACTGATTAATGGTTCCCAATCAAGCTTCTTACATATTGATTCATCCTGGTTTTATTAAAAGCTTGAAGAACTTGCCATATGTTTAAACATGCTAAATAGGGTATCGTGATTATAAAGTGGAATAACTTCTTCAAAATAAGTCATATGATATTTATTCAACTTCATGGAAATTTTCACTGATTAATGGTTCCAAATAAAGCTTCTTAAATATTTATCATCTTGGTTTGATTAGAATCTTGAAGAACTTGCCATATGTCCAAACCGGCTAAACATGGATATCATGATTAGAAAGTGGAATAACTTCTTCAACATAACTCCTATGATATTTATTCAACTTCATGGATACCCTACAATGATTAATGGTTCAAAATCAAGATTATTACATATTGATTCATCCTGGTTTGATTAAAAAGTTGAAGAACTTACCATATGTCCAAACTGGCTAAACCTGGATATCCTGTTTAGAAAGTGGAATAACTTTTTCAACATAACTCCTATGATATTTATTCAACTTCATACAGACTCTCCACTGATTAATGGTTCCAAATTATTCTTATTACATTTTGATTCATCTTGGTTTGATTAGAAGCTCGAAGAACTTCCCATATGTCCAAACAGGCTAGACATGGATATCGTGATTAGAAAGTGGAATAACTTCTTCAACATAACTCCTTTGATATTTATTCAACTTCATGAACACTCTTCACTGATTAATGGTTCCAAATCAAGCTTCTTACATATTTATTCATCTTGGTTTGATTAGAAGCTTGAAGAACTTGCCATATGTCCAAACTGGCTAAACAGAGATATTTTGATTAGCAAGGGGAATAACTTCTTCAATATAACTCCAATGATATTTGTTCAAATTCATGGAGACTCTCCACTGATTAATGGTTCCAAATCAAGCATCTTACAGATTTGTTCATTCTGGTTTGATTGGACTCTTGAAGAACTTGCCATATGTCCAAACAGGCTAAACATGGATATCCTGATTAAAAAGTGAAATAACTTCTTTAACCTATATCCTATGATATTTATTCAACTTAATGCACACTCTTCACTGATTAATGGTTCCAAATCAAGCTTCTTACGTATTTATTCATCTTGGTTTGATTAGAAGCTTGAAGAACTTGCCATATGTCCAAACTGGCTAAACATGGATATCCTGATTAGAAAGTGGAATAACTTCTTCAACATAACTCCAATGATATTTATTCAAATTCATGGAGACTCTCCACTGATTAATGGTTCCAAATAATGCTTCCTACATTTTAGTTCATTCTGGTTTGATTAGAATCTTGAAGAACTTTCCATAGGTCTAAACAAGCTAAACATGGATATCGAGATTAGAAAGTGGAATAACTTCTTAAAAAAAACTCATATGGTATTTATTCAACTTCATGGAAACTCTCCACTGATTAATGGTTCCAAATCAAGTTTCTTACATATTGATTCATCCTGGTTTGATTAGAGTCTTGAAGAACTTGTCATATGTCCAAACATGCTAAACATGGATATCCTGATTAGAAAGTAGAATTACTTCTTCATCATAACTCCTATGATGTTTATTCAACTTCATGGAAACTCTCCACTGATTAATGGTTCCAAATCAATCTTTTTATATTTTGGTTCATCCTGGTTTGATTAGAATTTTAAAGAACTTGTCATATGTCCAAACAGGCTAAACATGGATATCGTGATTAGAAAGTGGAATAACTTCTTCGAAATAACTCATATGATATTATTCAACTTCATGGACAATCTACACTGATTAATGGTTCCAAATCAAGATTCTTACATATTGATTCATCCTGGTTTGATTAGAAGTTTGAAGAACTTGCCATTAGTCCAAACTAGCTAAACATGGATATCCTGATTAGGAAGTTGAATAATTTCTTCAACATAACTTCTATGATATTTATTCAAATTCATGGACACTCTACACTGATTAATGGTTTCAAATCAAGCTTCTTACATATTGATTCATCTTGGTTTAATTAGAAGCTTGAAGAACTTGCCATATATCCAAACATGCAAAACATGGATAACCTGATTAGAAAGTGAAATAACTTCTTTAACATAACTCCCATGATATTTATTCAACTTCATGGAGACTCTCCACTTATTTATGGTTCCAAATCAAGCTTCTTACATAATTATTCATCCTGGTTTGATTAAAATCATGAAGAACTTGCCATAAGCCTAAACGGATTAAACATGAATATCCTGATTAGAAAATAGAATAACATTTTCAACATAACTCCTATGATATTTATTCAACTTCATGGACACTCTACACTGATTAATGGTTCCAAATAAAACTTCTTACATATTGATTCATCTTGGTTTGTTTAGAAGCTTGAAGAACTGGCCATATGGCCAATTTGGCTAAACATGGATATCCTGATTAGAAAGTGGAATAACTTCTTCAACATAACTCCTATAATATTTATTCAACTTCATGCAGAATCTCCACTAATTAATGGTTCCAAAACAAGCTTCTTACATTTTTGTTCATCCTGGTTTGATTAGAATCTTGAAGAACTTGCCATATGTCCAACTGGCTAAACATGGATATCCTGATTAGAAAGTTGAATAACTTCTTCAACATAACTCCAATGATATTTATTCAAATTCATGGCGACTCAACACTGATTAATGGTTTCAAATCAAGCTTCTTGTATTTTGGTTCATCCTGGTTTGATTAGAATATTGAAGAACTTGCCATATGTCCAAACTGGCTAAACCTGGATATCCTGATTAGAAAGTGGAATAACTTCTCAACATAACTCCTATGATATTTATTCAACTTCATGCAGACTCTCCACTAATTAATGTTTCCAAATCAAGCTTCTTACATTTTTGTTCATCCTGGTTTGATTAGAATCTTGAAGAACTTGCCATATGTCCAACTGTCTAAACATGGATATCCTGATTAGAAAGTGGAATAACTTCTTCAACATAACTCCCATGATATTTATCCAGCTTCATGGACACTCTACACTGATTAATGATTCCAAATCAAGATTATTACATATTGATTCATCCTGGTTTGATTAAAAGCTTGAAGAACTTACCATATGTCAAACTGGCTAAACCTGGATATCCTGATTAGAAAGTGGAATAACTTTTTCAACATAACTACTATGATATTTATTCAACTTCATACAGACTCTCCACTGATAAATGGTTTCAAATCAAGCTTCTTGTATTTTGGTTCATCCTGGTTTGTTTAGAAGCTCGAAGATCTTGTCATATGTCCAAACAGGCTAGACATGGATATCGTTATTAAAAAGTGGAATAACTTCTGCAACATAACTCCTATGATATTTTTCAACTTCATGGAAACTATTCACTGAATAATGGATCCAAATCAACCTATTTACATATTGATTCATCCTGGTTTCATTAGAAGCTTGAAAAACTTGCATATGTCCAACTTGGCTAACACATGGATATCCTGATTACAAAGTGGAATAACTTCTTTAACATAACTCCTATGATATTTATTCAAATTCATGGACACTCTACACTGATTAATGGTTCCAAATAGAGATTCTTACATATTGATTCATCCTGGTTTGATTAAAAGCTTGAAGAACTTGCCATATGCCAAACTTGCTAAACAATGTTATCCTGATTAGAAAGTGGAATAACTTCTTCAACATAACTCCAATGATATTTATTGAAATTCATGGAGACTCTCCACTATTTAATGGTTTCAAATCAAGCTTCTTACATTTTGGTTCATCCTGGTTTGATTAGAATCTTAAAGAACTTGCCATATGTCCAAACTGGCTAAACATGGATATCCTGATTAGAAAGTGGAATAACTTCTTCAACATAACTCTTATGATATTTATTCAACTTCATGGAGAATATCTAGTGATTAATGTTTCCAAATCAAGTTTTTTACATTTTTTCATCCTGGTTTGATTAGAATCTTGAAGAACTTGCCACATGTCCAAAATCGCTAAAAATGGATATCCTGATTAGAAAGTGGAATAACTTCTTCAACATAACTCCTATAATATTTATTCAACTTCATGCAGAATCTCCACTAATTAATGGTTCCAAAACAAGCTTCTTACATTTTTGTTCATCCTGGTTTGATTAGAATCTTGAAGAACTTGCCATATGTCCAACTGGCTAAACATGGATATCCTGATTAGAAAGTTGAATAACTTCTTCAACATAACTCCAATGATATTTATTCAAATTCATGGCGACTCAACACTGATTAATGGTTTCAAATCAAGCTTCTTGTATTTTGGTTCATCCTGGTTTGATTAGAATATTGAAGAACTTGCCATATGTCCAAAGTCGCTAAATCTGGATATCCTGATTAGAAAGTGGAATAACTTCTTCAACATAACTCCTATGATATTTATTCAACTTCATGCAGACTCTCATCTGATTAATGGTTCCAAATCAAGCTTCTTACATTTTGGTTCATCCTGGTTTGATTAGAATGTTGAAGAACTTGCCATATGTCCAACTGGCTAAACATGGATATCATGATTAGAAAGTGGAATAACTTCTTCAACATAACTCTAATTATATTTATTCAAATTCATGGAGACTCCTCACTGATTAATGGTTTCAAATCAAGGTTCGTACATTTTGGTTCATCCTGGTTTGATTAGAATCTTGAAGAACTTGCCATATGTCCAAACTGGCTGAACATGGATATCCTGATTAGAAAGTGGAATAATTTCTTCAACATAACTCTTATGATATTTATTCAACCTCATAAAGAATATCCACTGATTAATGGTTCTAAATCAAGCTTTTTACATTTTTTTACATCATGGTTTGATTAGAATCTTGAAGAACTTGCCATATGCCCAAACAGACTAAACATGGATATCCTGATTAGAAAGTGGAATAACTTCTTCAACATAACTCTTATGATATTTATTCAACTTCGTGGATAATATCCACTGATTAATGGTTCCAAATCAAGCTTTTAACATTTTTTTCCATCCTGGTTTGATTAGAATCTTGAAGAACTTGCCACATGTCCAAAATTGCTAAAAATGGATATCCTGATTAGAAAGTGGAATAACTTCTTCAACATAACTCCTATAATATTTATTCAACTTCATGCAGACTCTCCACTAATTAATGGTTCCAAATCAAGCTTCTTACATTTTTGTTCATCCTGGTTTGATTAGAATCTTGAAGAACTTGCCATATGTCCAACCGGCTAAACATGGATATCCTGATTAGAAAGTGGAATAATTTCTTCAACATAACTCCAAAGATATTTCTTCAAATTCATGGAGACTCTACACTGATTAATGGTTTCAAATCAAGCATCTTACATTTTGGGTATCCTGGTTTGATTAGAATCTTGAAGAACTTGCCATATGTTCAAACTGGCTAAACATGGATATCCTAATTAGAAAATGGAATAACTTCTTCAACATAACTCTTATGATATTTATTCAACTTCATGGAGAATATCCACTGATTACTGGTTCCAAATCAAGCTTTTACATTTTTTTCCATCCTGGTTTGATTAGAATCTTGAAGAACTTGCCATATGCCCACAAAGGCTAAACATGGATATCCTGATTAGAAAGTGGAATAACTTCTTCAACATAACTCCACTGATTAATGGTTCAAAATCAAGCTTCTTACATTTTGGTTCATCCTGGTCTGATTAGAATTTTGAAGAACTTGTCATATGTCCAAACAGGCTAAACATAGACATCATGATTAGAAAGTGGAATAACTTCTTCAAAATAACTCCTATGATATTTATTCAACTTCATGGACACTCTGATGAATCCCTTATTAGGAGATCCTTTTTTCCCTGATTCTATGAAGGATGATCTTCTGGTTTGAGAGAGAAAGGGGTTGATTTCAGTGATGATTGATGGGTTGATTGGATGATCTTCAGAGATGATCTATGGAATGATCAAATCTTGTGTAGAATTGTCTAGATCAAGAGAATGAACTCTGTTTTTGATCAAAGACAGGTTGCTTGCAGAGCATAAACTCCTAGCAATCTATGTTCAAGGATGAACAAAGGATTCATAGATTTAGAGAGAGTTTTTTTATAAAAAGAGTGAATAATATTTCTGAAACACCAAAAAGAGTATAAGTATCAAAACAGAAAATGAAAGATCCAAAGACATATAATTTCGAAAATAATAAAAAATAAAAGGGAAAATATCTTATTCAAGTCCAAAAACTGAATAAGTGAAGAGTTAGCTTGGTTCCTTGGCTTGATTTCCATCCATGAAAAAATTGGGTCGAAATTTATCATCTCTTCCTAAGCTCATCATGCCTTGAGCATCAATCTGGTTCAGTTCATCTAGCTCCTCTTCAGTGTCACTCTCATTCAGCTCATGTCCAGCTAATTGTCTAGTCATGGTTGCATCATCCCCTCCTCCTTTAAAAAGATTTGTCCTCCAATCTGTATCTCCTACATCAAAAGGAAATAAATTAGACACAATACAAAGGTTTAAGAAGAAAAACATGTAAGCAACATCAAAGTAAGGTTTTGGACAAAAACTTCCTTTGAATTTTGAATCCATTTTCCTCAAGTACTTCCACCTCCAAATCTCAGGCTTAAAAGATTTGCATTTCTCTGAGACTCCTCCTGCTGTTACTGGATACTCAAAACAGAGACTAGAAATCCATTTTCATATAGGAAAAACATGTTCTTAAGCTGATCAATAACCAAGCATTTCTTTCTGAGAACATGTTGCACTTGTTTCAGACTTTTAAGATACACATCAAAGTAAGTATTATAAACCAGAATGGTAACAAGGCACTCAATAACATAGAAAAACTTCATTTTGTGTCCCACATGATCAGAATCAGAACATAAAAGTTTAAGTTCAAGATCAGATTCATAATCAGTTAGCACATATCTCACAGGTTTGGCATGACTTTCAAAGAATGTGTTGTACACTAATATATCCTCAAAGCTCAAAACAACATCATTGTGCAAGCTTGATCTCAAAACAAACCAAGATTTATCAGTTTTAGAACAAGCATGAACAAGTTTCAAAACAGAATCACAATTAAAATCGGTTTCAGCTCTAAGTGATTTTTTTTCCTGAAAATTCCTAACCATAATCTCTTTCCAGGCAAGTGTGGAAGAATACAAATCACCAGTGTTCAGTTCATGTCTAGAAAAACTCAGATCAAAGCCATTATCATCAAAGCAAGCAAAAGAATTACAAGGTTTTCTGAAACATAAATCAGATTGTTGCCAAATAACCTCAATTCTCTTTTCAGTGTGATCAAGGCTTTTGTTAAGTTCCATAAATTGATCAAAACTCAAAACAAGACCAGGATTGAGTTCTTTATCAGACTGAAAACATTTTTGATCAAGGAGTTTATCTGGTTCAAACACATTAAAAGAATTAACCATGTTATTAAAAACAGAGTTTGAAAAACAAAATTCTTTTACATTTTCCAGACCAAAACGTTTTACATCACTGGAGCTAACCTTAACAAAAATTTCAGGCAGAGAATTAATCATATCAAGATCCTTACAGTGCCCTTGAAAGTTCAAAGAGAATGACCTAGCATCTGTTTTTGCTTCAATGTTAGGCTGCTCCAACTCTTCTTCTGGTGGTGAACTCTTTTGTGCTTCTTCTGATAGGTTTTCTTCTAAGACCTGAGATACTGAATCAAGGCTACTCGGTTGCACCGGTTCAATACAGGTTAGTTCATCACAAGCACTACTGATAAAATTTTCAGATTGAGAAGAGAAAAGAGAGAACTCATTTTCTGTCNTTCTTCTATTACCTTAGATGGCTCTGTTTTCAGCTCTTGGATGATCTGCTCCTGCTTGCTGCAACTCATTGGGTCAGTAACCTTTGAGGAAGGTTGTGTGGGTGGTCTCACGCTCTGGTCTTTTGCAAACTCCTTGATTACTTGTTGTGTAATCCTTTTGAAATCATCTTGAAACAGTTGGCTGTGCAAATAATCAAGTTTTACTTGTTGTTTCTGAGACTTCTTTATGGGATCACGACCAAAGCAAGCACCTTTCACTTCCCTGGCATGTCTACGACATTCTCTACTCCTCCTAGTTGGTTCATCTTGCCTCCATGGTCGTGCCTTTTCCTGCATAAAATCAGAATAATTAAAAACAGATTTTTCCTTTCTTAAAAAATTATGTCTTTTTTCCAGCAAACTCTTTGTGGAAGAACTGAATTGATCATGATGTGTGCTCCTCCTGTTAAGCCTTTCCTGTGTCCTCCTAGATGGTATCCTTTCCTGCTCATAACCAGATTCATCAATAGCATATGAATCTCTTTTTCTCATAGATTTTTCTCTTCTTTCCAAGGCTGCTTTTGTAGCAGAGTCAAACATGTTGTAATCTAACTTCTTTTCAGAACGTCTCCTCCTGCCATTGCTTTCTCCATACATGGCTTACTGTTAAGAAACTCAACAACAAAATTAGCACATATATAAATAGCCTAAGCTTCTCTTCTCTCAAGTGTTTCTCTCTGATTTTTCTTTGATTTTTCTCTTGTGAATTCAGTAGCTCAGCAACAAACAAAGATCAAGCTTTTAGAGATCAATTCCCCAACCCCAAAACAGAAGAAAGAGATAGAAAGATTTCAAGATTTTTGTTTGCAAGAGGCATTACCACCAGGGCTGGATTTCTCTTCAGCCAAGTTGGATTTCTCTTCAACTTTTCAAAATTCTGTTTTTCTTTTTTTTTTCTTTTTTAATCTGGTTGGCCCTCTTGCAGATTATACAGATAGAAAGATAGGAACTTTATGAGAATTACAAAGAAAAAAATCAGATTCCCCAAACAAAGAAGAAGAAAAAGAGATTTTCAGATCCAAACCCAGATTTTGAGAGTTTCAGAATCAAACCCAGATCAAGAGCCTTCAAATCTGCTCTGATGCCACTTGATGAATCCCTTATTAGGAGATCCTTTTTTTCCTTGATTCTATGAAGGATGATCTTCTGGTTTGAGAGAGAAAGGGGTTGATTTCAGTGATGATTGATGGGTTGATTGGATGATCTTCAGAGATGATCTATGGAATGATCAAATCTTGTGTAGAATTGTCTAGATCAAGAGAATGAACTCTGTTTTTGATCAAAGACAGGTTGCTTGCAGAGAATGAACTCCTAGCAATCTATGTTCAAGGATGAACAAAGGATTCACAGATTTAGAGAGAGTTTTTGATAAAAAGAGTGAATAATATTTCTGAAACACCAAAAAGAGTATTAGTAGCAAAACAGAAAATGAAAGATCCAAAGACATATAATTTCGAAAATAATAAAAAATAAAAGGGAAAATATCTTATTCAAGTCCAAAAACTGAATAAGTGAAGAGTTAGCTTGGTTCCTTGGCTTGATTTCCATCCATGAAAAAATTGGGTCGAAATTTATCATCTCTTCCTAAGCTCATCATGCCTTGAGCATCAATCTGGTTCAGTTCATCTAGCTCCTCTTCAGTGTCACTCTCATTCAGCTCCTGTCCAGCTAATTGTCTAGTCATGGTTGCATCACACTCTCCACTGATTAATGGTTCCAAATCAAGCTTCTTACATATTTATTCATCCTGGTTTGATTAAAATCTTGAAGAACTTGCCATATGTTTTAACATGCTAAATAGGGTATCGTGATTATAAAGTGGAATAACTTCTTCAAAATAGCTCATATGATATTTATTCAACTTCATGGAAATCTTCACTGATTAATGGTTCCAAATCAAGCTTCTTAAATATTTATTCATCTTGGTTTGATTAGAATCTTGAAGAACTTGCCATATGTCCAAACTGGCTAAACATGGATATCATAATTAGAAAGTGGAATAACTTCTTCAACATAACTCCTATGATTTTTATTCAACTTCATGCAGACTCTCCACTGATTAATGGTTCCAAATCAAGCTTCTTACATACTGATTCATCATGGTTTGATTAAAAGCTTGAAGAACTTGCCATATGTCCAAACTGGCTAAACCTGGATATATTGATTAGAAAGTGGAATAACTTCTTCAACATAAGTCCAATGATATTTATTCAAATTTATAGATACTTTCCACTGATTAATGGTTCCAAATCAAGCATCTTACAGATTGGTTCATTCTGGTTTGATTGGAATTTGGAAGAACTTGCCATATGTCCAAACAGGCTAAACATGGATATCCTGATTAAAAAGTTGAATAACTTCTTCAACATAAATCCTATGATATTTATTCAACTTCTTGCACACTCTTAACTGATTAATGGTTCCAATTCAAGCTTCTTACGTATTTATTCATCTTGGTTTGATTAGAAGCTTGAAGAACTTGCCATATGTCCAAACTGGCTAAACATGGATATCCTGATTAGCAAGGGGAATAACTTCTTCAATATAACTCCAATGATATTTATTCAAATTCATGGAGACTCTCCACTTATTAATGGCTCCAAATCAAGCATCTTACAGATTGGTTCATTCTGGTTTGATTGGACTCTTGAAGAACTTGCCATATGTCCAAACATGCTAAACACGGATATCCTGATTAGAAAGTGGAATAACTTCTTCAACATAACTCCTATGATATTTATTCAACTTCATCCAGACTCTCCACTGATTAATGGTTCCAAATCAAGCTTCTAACATATTGATTCATCCTGATTTGATTAGAAGATTGAAGAACTTGTCATATGTCCAAACAGGCTAAACATTGATATCTTGATTAGAAAGTGGAATAACTTCTTCAACATAACTCCTATGATATTTATTCAACTTCATGGACACTCTACACTGATTAATAGTTCCAAATCAATATTCTTACATATTCATTTATCGTGGTTTGATTAAAACCTTGAATAACTTGCCACATGTCCAAACTGGCTAAACCTGGACATCCTGATTAGAAAGTGAAATAACTTCTTCATTATAACTCCAATAATATTTATTCAAATTCATGGAGACTCTCCACTGATTAATGGTTTTAAATCAAGCTTCTTACATTTTGGTTCAGCCTGGTTTTATTAGAATCTTGAAGAACTTTTCATATGTCCAAACTGGCTAAATCTGGATATCCTGATTAGAAAGTGGAATAACTTCTTCAACACAACTCCTATGATATTTATTCAACTTCATGTAGACACTCCACTGATAAATGGTTCCAAATCAAGTTCTTACATATTGATTCATCATGGTTTGATTAAAAGCTTAAAGAACTTGCCATATATGCAAACTGGATAACATAGATATCTTGATTAGAAAGTGGAATAACTTCTTCAACATAACTCCTACGATATTTATTCAGCTTCATGGACACTTTACACTGATTAATGGCTCCAAATAAAGATTCTTACATATTGATTCATCCTAGTTTGATTAAAAGCTTGAAGAACTTGCCATATGTGCAAACTGGCTAAACATGGATATCCTGATTAGAAAGTGGAATAACTTCTTCAACATAACTCCAATGATATTTATTCAAGTTCATGGAGACTATCCACTGATTAATGGTTTCAAATCAAGCTTCTTGTATTTTGGTTCATCCTGGTTTGATTAGAATCTTGATGAACTTGCCACATGTCCAAACTGGCTAAACATGGATATCCTGATTAGAAAGTGAAATAACTTCTTCAACATAACTCCTATGATATTTATTCAACTTCATGCAGACTCCCACTGATTAATGGTTCCAAATCAAGCTTCTTATATTTTTTTTTCCATCCTGGTTTGATTAGAATCTTGAAGAACTTGCCATATGCCCAAACAGGCTAAACATGGATATCCTGATTAGAAAGTGGAATAACTTCTTCAACATAACTCCTATGATATTTATTCAGCTTCATAGACACTTCACACTGATTAATGGCTCCAAATCAAGATTCTTACATATTGATTCATCCCGGTTTGACTAAAAGATTGAAGAACTTGCAATATGTGCAAACTGGCTAAACATGGATATCCTGATTAGAAAGTGGAATAACTTCTTCAACATAACTCCAATGATATTTATTCAAGTTCATGGAGACTATCGACTGATTAATGGTTTCAAATCAAGCTTCTTGTATTTTGGTTCATCCTGGTTTGATTAGAATCTTGAAGAACTTGCCATATGTCCAAACTGGTTAAACCTGGATATCCTGATTAGAAAGTGGAATAACTTCTTCAACATAACTCCTATGATATTTATTCAACTTCATGCAGACTCTCCACTAATTAATGGTTCCAAATCAAGCTTCTTACATTTTTGTTCATCGTGGTTTGATTAGAATTTTGAAGAACTTGCCATATGTCCAACTGGCTAGACATGGATATCATGATTAGAAAGTGGAATAACTTCTTCAAAATAACTCCTATGATATTTATCAAGCTTCATGGACACTCTACACTAATTAATGGTTATAAATCAAGATTCTTACATATTGATTCATCTTGGTTTGATTAAAAGCTTAAAGAACTTGCCATATATGCAAACTGGCTAAACATAGATATCCTGTTAGAAAGTGGAATAACTTCTTCAACAGAACTCCAATGATATTTATTCAAATTCATGGAGACTCTACACTGATTAATGATTTCAAATCAAGCTTCTTGTATTTTGGTTCATCCTGGTTTGATTAGAATCTTGAAGAAATTGCCATATGTCCAAACTGGCTAAAGCTGGATATCCTGATTAGAAAGTGGAATAACTTTTTCAACATAACTCCTATGATATTTATTCAACTTCATGCAGACTCTCCACTGATTAATGGTTCCAAATCAAGCTTCTTACATTTTGGTTCATCCTGGTTTGATTAGAATCTTGAAGAACTTACCATATGTCCAAACAGGCTAAACATGGATATCCTGATTAGAAAGTGGAAAAAGTTCATCAACATAACTCCTATGATATTTATTCAAATTCATGGAGACTCTCCAATGATTAATGGTTTCAAATCAATCTTCTTGTATTTTGGTTCATCCTGGTTTGATTACAATCTTGAAGAACTTTCCATATGTTCAAACTGGCTAAACCTGGATATCCTGATTAGAAAGTGGAATAACTTCTTCAACATAAATCCTATGATATTTATTTAATTTCATGCAGACTCTCCACTAATTAATGGTTCCAAATCAAGCTTCTTACATTTTTATTCATCCTGGTTTGATTAGAATGTTGAAGAACTTGCCATATGTCCAACTGGCTAAACATGGATTTCTGATTAGAAAGTGGAATAACTTCCTAAACAAAACTCCTATGATATTTATCTAGCTTCATGGACACTCTACACTGATTAATGGTTACAAATCAAGATTCTTACATATTGATTCATCCTGGTTTGATTAAAAGCCTAAAGAACTTGCCATATATGCAAACTTGCTAAACATACATATCCTAATTAGAAAGTGGAATAACTTCTTCAACATAACTCCAATGATATTTATTCAAATTCAGGGAGACTCTACACTGATTAATGGTTTTAACTCAAGCTTCTTGTATTTTTGTTCATCATGGTTTGATTAGAATCTTGAAGAACTTGCCATATGTCCAAACTCGCTAAAGTTGGATATCCTGCATAGAAAGTGGAATAACTTCTTCAACATAACTCCTATGATATTTATTCAACTTCATGCAGACTGTCCACTGATTAATGGTTCCAAATCAAGCTTCTTACATTTTGGTTCCATCCTGGTTTGATTAGAATCTTGAAGAACTTACCATATGTCCAAAAAGGCTAAACATGGATATCCTGATTAGAAAGTGGAATAAGTTTTTCAACATAACTCCTCTGATATTTATTCAACTTCATGGACACTCTAAATTGATTAAAGGTTCCAAATAAAGATTCTTACATATTGATTTATCCTGGTTTAGCTGGAATCTTGAAGAACTTGCCATATGTCCAAACTGGCTAAACATGGATATCCTGATTAGAAAGTGGAATAACTTCTTCAACATAACTCCAATGATATTTATTCAAATTCATGGAGACTCTCCACTGATTAATGGTTTCAAATCAAGCTTCTTACATTTTGGTTCATCCTGGTTTGATTAGAATCTTGAAGAACTTGCTATATGTCCAAACAGGCTAAACATGGATATCCAGATTAGAAAGTGGAATAACTTCTTCAACTTAACTCCTATGATATTTATTCAACTTCATGCAGACTCTCCACTGGTTAGTGGTTCCAAATTAAGCTTCTTACATTTTTTTTCCATCCAGGTTTGATTAGAATCTTGAAGAACTTGCCATATGCCCAAACAGGCTAAACATGGATATCCTGATTAGAAAGTGGAATAACTTCTTCAACATAAGTCATATGATATTTATTAAACATAAGTTCTATGATATTTATTCAACTTCTTCAACACTGATTAATGGCTCCAAATAAAGATTCTTACATATTGATTCATCATCGTTTGATTAAAAGATTGAAGAACTTGCCATATGTGCAAACTGGCTAAACATGGATATCCTGATTAGAAAGTGGAATAACTTCTTCAACATAACTCCAATGATATTTATTCAAATTCATGGAGACTCTCCACTGATTAATGGTTTCAAATCAAGCTTCTTGTATTTTGGTTCATCCTGGTTTGATTAGAATCTTGAAGAACTTGCCATATGTCCAAACTGGCTAAACCTGGATATCCTGATTAGAAAGTGGAATAACTTCTCAACATAACTCCTATGATATTTATTCAACTTCATGCAGACTCTCCACTAATTAATGTTTCCAAATCAAGCTTCTTACATTTTTGTTCATCCTGGTTTGATTAGAATCTTGAAGAACTTGCCATATGTCCAACTGTCTAAACATGGATATCCTGATTAGAAAGTGGAATAACTTCTTCAACATAACTCCCATGATATTTATCCAGCTTCATGGACACTCTACACTGATTAATGGTTACAAATCAAGATTCTTACATATTGATTCATCTTGGTTTGATTAAAAGATTGAAGAACTTGCCATATGTGCAAACTGGCTAAACATGGAAATCATGATTAGAAAGTGGAATAACTTCTTCAAAATAACTCCAATGATATTTATTCAAATTCATGGAGACTCTCCACTGATAAATGGTTTCAAATCAAGCTTCTTGTATTTTGGTTCATCCTGGTTTGTTTAGAATCTGAAGAACTTGCCATATGTCCAAACTCGCTAAAGCTGGATATCCTATTAGAAAGTAGAATAACTTCTTCAACATAACTCCTATGATATTTATTCAACTTCATGCAGACTGTCCACTGATGAATGGTTCCAAATCAGGCTTCTGGTTCATCCTGGTTTGATTAGAATCTTGAAGAACTTACCATATGTCCAAACAGGCTAAACATGGATATCCTGTTTAGAAAGTGGAATAAGATTTTCAACATAACTCCTATGATATTTATTCAACTTCATGGACACTCTACCCTGATTAATGGTTACAAATCAAGATTCTTACATATTGATTCATTTTGGTTTGATTAAAAGATTGAAGAACTTGCCATATGTGCAAACTGGCTAAACATGAATATCCTGATTAGAAAGTGGAATAACTTCTTCAACATAACTCCAATAATATTTATTCAAATTCATGGAGACTCCACTGATTAATGGTTTTAAATCAAGCTTCTTGTATTTTGGTTCATCCTGGTTTGATTAGAATCTTGAAGAACTCGCCATATGTCCAAACTGGCTAAACCTGGATATCCTGATTAGAAAGTGGAATAACTTCTCAACATAACTCCTATGATATTTATTCAACTTCATGCATACTCTCCACTAATTAATGGTTCCAAATCAAGCTTCTTACATTTTTGTTCATCCTGGTTTGATTAGAATCTTGAAGAACTTGCCATATGTCCAACTGGCTAAACATGGATTTCTTATTAGAAAGTGGAATAACTTCTTCAACATTACTCCTATGATATTTATCCAGCTTCATGGACACTCTACACTGATTATTTGGTTACAAATCAAGATTCTTACATATTGATTCATCCTGGTTTGATTAAAAGCTTAAAGAACTTGCCATATATGCAAACTTGCTAAACATAGATATCCTTATTAGAAAGTGGAATAACTTGTTCAACATAACTCCAATGATATTTATTCAAATTCAGGAAGACTCTACACTGATTAATGGTTTCAAATCAAGCTTGTTGTATTTTGGTTCATCATGGTTTGTTTAGAATCTTGAAGAACTTGGATATGTCCAAACTCGCTAAAGTTGGATATCCTGATTAGAAAGTGGAATAACTTCTTGAACATAACTCCTATGATATTTATTCAACTTCATGGAAATTACACACTGATTAATGGTTACACTTTAGGATTCTTACACTTTGATACATCCTGGTTTGATTAAAAGCTCGAAGAACTTGCCATATGTCCAAACTGGCTAAACATGGATATCCTGATTAGAAAGTGGAATAACTTCTTCAACATAACTCCAATGATATTTATTCAAATTCATGGATACTCT
>MU107037.1:3225-16009 GCA_012274485.2 Sinapis alba | reverse complement strand
CATTACTCCTATGATATTTATCCAGCTTCATGGACACTCTACACTGATTATTGGTTACAAATCAAGATTCTTACATATTGATTCATCCTGGTTTGATTAAAAGCTTAAAGAACTTGCCATATATGCAAACTTGCTAAACATAGATATCCTAATTAGAAAGTGGAATAACTTGTTCAACATAACTCCAATGATATTTATTCAAATTCAGGGAGACTCTACACTGATTAATGGTTTCAAATCAATCTTGTTGTATTTTGGTTCATCATGGTTTGTTTAGAATCTTGAAGATCTTGCATATGTCCAAACTCGCTAAAGTTGGATATCCTGATTAGAAAGTGGAATAACTTCTTGAACATAACTCCTATGATATTTATTCAACTTCATGGAAATTATACACTGATTAATGGTTACACTTTAGGATTCTTACACTTTGATACATCCTGGTTTGATTAAAAGCTCGAAGAACTTGCCATATGTCCAAACTGGCGAAACATGGATATCCTGATTAGAAAGTGGAATAACTTCTTCAACATAACTCCAATGATATTTATTCAAATTCATGGATACTCTACACTGATTAATGGTTTCAAATCAAGCTTTTTGTATTTTGGTTCATCCTGGTTTGATTAGAATCTTGAAGAACTTGCCATATGTCCAAACTCGCTAAAGCTGGATATCCTATTAGAAAGTAGAATAACTTCTTCAACATAACTCCTATGCTATTTATTCAACTTCATGCAGACTGTCCACTGATGAATGGTTCCAAATCAAGCTTCTTACATTTTGGTTCATCCTGGTTTGATTAGAATCGTGAAGAACTTACCATATGTCCAAACAGGCTAAACATGGATATCCTGTTTAGAAAGTGGAATAAGTTTTTCAACATAACTCCTATGTTATTTATTCAACTTCATGGACACTCTACACTGATTAAAGGTTCAAAATAAAGATTCCTACATATTGATTTATCCTGGTTTGGCTGGAATCTTGAACAACTTGCCATATGTCCAAATTGGCTAAACATGAATATTCTGATTAGAAAGTAGAATAACTTCTTCAACATAACTCCAATGATATTTATTCAAATTCATGGAGACTCTCACTTGATTAATGGTTTCAAATCAAGCTTCTTGTATTTTGGTTCATCCTGGTTTGATTAGAATCTTGAAGAACTTGCCATATATCCAAACTAGCTAAACATGGATATCCTGATTAGAAAGTGGAATAACTTCTCAACATAACTCCTATGATATTTATTCAACTTCATGCAGACTCTCCACTAATTAATGGTTCCAAATCAAGCTTCTTACATATTGATTCATCTTGGTTTGGTTAAAAGCTTAAAGAACTTGCCATAAATGCAAACTGGCTAAACATAGATATCCTGATTAGAAAGTGGAATAATTTCTTCAACATAACTCCAATGATATTTATTCAAATTCATGGAGACTCTACACTGATTAATGGTTTCAAATCAAGCTTCTTGTATTTTGGTTCATCCTGGTTAGATTAGAATCTTAAAGAACTTGCCATATGTCCAAACTCGCTAAAGCTGGATATCCTGATTAGAAAGTGGAATAACTTCTTTAACATAACTCCTATGATATTTATTCAACTTCATGCAGACTCTCCACTGATTAGTGGTTCCAAATCAAGCTTCTTACATTTTTTTCCATTCTGGTTTGATTAGAATCTTGAAGAACTTGCCATGGACACTCTACACTGATTAATGGTTACAAATCAAGATTCTTACATATTGATTCATCTTGCTTTGATTAAAAGATTGAAGAACTTGCCATATGTGCAAACTGGCTAAACATGGATATCCTGATTAGAAAGTGGAATAACTTCTTCAACATAACTCCTATGATATTTATTCAACTTCATGCAGACTCTCCACTGATTAGTGGTTCCAAATCAAGCTTCTTACATTTTTTTTCCATCCTGGTTTGATTAGAATCTTGAAGAACTTGCCATATGTTCAAACTGGCTAAACATGGATATCCTGATTAGAAAGTGGAATAACTTCTCAACATAACTCCTATGATATTTATTCAACTTCATGCAGACTCTCCACTAATTAATGGTTCCAAATCAAGCTTCTTACATTTTTGTTCATCCTGGTTTGATTAGAATCTTGAAGAACTTGCCATATGTCCAACTGGCTAAACATGGATTTCTGATTAGAAAGTGGAATAACTTCTTCAACATTACTCCTATGATATTTATCCAGCTTCATGGACACTCTACACTGATTATTGGTTACAAATCAAGATTCTTACATATTGATTCATCCTGGTTTGATTAAAAGCTTAAAGAACTTGCCATATATGGAAACTTGCTAAACATAGATATCCTAATTAGAAAGTGGAATAACTTGTTCAACATAACTCCAATGATATTTATTCAAATTCAGGGAGACTCTACACTGATTAATGGTTTCAAATCAAGCTTGTTGTATTTTGGTTCATCATGGTTTGTTTAGAATCTTGAAGAACTTGCATATGTCCAAACTCGCTAAAGTTGGATATCCTGATTAGAAGGTGGAATAACTTCTTGAACATATCTCCTATGATATTTATTCAACTTCATGGAAATTATACACTGATTAATGGTTACACTTTAGGATTCTTACACTTTGATACATCCTGGTTTGATTAAAAGCTCGAAGAACTTGCCATATGTCCAAACTGGCTAAACATGGATATCCTGAGTAGAAAGTGGAATAACTTCTTCAACATAACTCCAATGATATTTATTCAAATTCATGGATACTCTACACTGATTAATGGTTTCAAATCAAGCTTCTTACATTTTTTCCTTCATTGTTTGATTAGAATCTTGAAGAACTTGCCATATGTCCAAACTCGCTAAAGCTGGATATCCTATTAGAAAGTAGAATAACTTCTTCAACATAACTCCTATGATATTTATTCAACTTCATGCAGATTCTTCACTGATTAGTGGTTCCAAATCAAGCTTCTTACATTTTCTTCCATCATTGTTTGATTAGAATCTTGAAGAACTTGCCATATGTTCAAACTGGCTAAACCTGGATATCCTGATTAGAAAGTGGAATAACTTCTCAACATAATTCCTATGATATTTATTCAACTTCATGCAGACTCTCCACTAATTAATGGTTCCAAATCAAGTTTCTTACATTTTTGTTCATCCTGGTTTGATTAGAAGCTTGAAGAACTTGACATATGTCCATCTGGCTAAACATGGATATCCTGATTATAAAGTGGAATAACTTCTTCAACATAACTCCTATGATATTTATCCAGCTTCATGGACACTCTACACTGATTAATGGTTACAAATCAAGATTCTTACATATTGATTCATCTTGGTTTGATTAAAAGATTGAAGAACTTGCCATATGTGCAAACTAGCTAAACATGGATATCCTGATTAGAAAGTGGAATAACTTCTTCAACATAACTCCAATGATATTTATTCAAATTCATGGAGACTCTCCACTGATTAATGGTTTTAAATCAAGCTTCTTGTATTTTGGTTCATCCTGGTTTGATTAGAATCTTGAAGAACTCGCCATATGTTCAAACTGGCTAAACATGGATATCCTGATTAGAAAGTGGAATAACTTCTCAACATAACTCCTATGATATTTATTCAACTTCATGCAGACTCTCTACTAATTAATGGTTCCAAATCAAGCTTCTTACATTTTTGTTCATCCTGGTTTGATTAGAATCTTGAAGAACTTGCCATATGTCCAACTGGCTAAACATGGATTTCTGATTAGAAAATGGAATAACTTCTTCAACATTACTCCTATGATATTTATCCAGCTTCATGGACACTCTACACTGATTATTGGTTACAAATCAAGATTCTTACATATTGGTTCATCCTAGTTTGATTAAAAGCTTAAAGAACTTGCCATATATGCAAACTTGCTAAACATAGATATCCTAATTAGAAAGTGGAATAACTTGTTCAACATAACTCCAATGATATTTATTCAAATTCAGGGGACTCTACACTGATTAATGGTATCAAATCAAGCATCTTGTATTTTGGTTCATCATGGTTTGTTTAGAATCTTGAAGAACTTGCATATGTCCAAACTCGCTAAAGTTGGATATCCTGATTAGAAAGTGGAATAACTTCTTGAACATAACTCCTATGATATTTATTCAACTTCATGGAAATTATACACTGATTAATGGTTACACTTTAGGATTCTTACACTTTGATACATCCTGGTTTGATTACAAGCTCGAAGAACTTGCCATATGTCCAAACTGGCTAAACATGGATATCCTGATTAGAAAGTTGAATAACTTCTTCAACATAACTCCAATGATATTTATTCAAATTCATGGATACTCTACACTGATTAATGGTTTCAAATCAAGCTTCTTGTATTTTGGTTCATCCTGGTTTGATTAGAATCTTGAAGAACTTGCCATATGTCCAAACTCGCTAAAGCTGGATATCCTATTAGAAAGTAGAATAACTTCTTCAACATAACTCCTATGATATTTATTCAACTTCATGCAGACTGTCCACTGATGAATGGTTCCAAATCAAGCTTCTTACATTTTGGTTCATCCTGGTTTGATTAGAATCGTGAAGAACTTACCATATGTCCAAACAGGCTAAACATGGATATCCTGTTTAGAAAGTGGAATAAGTTTTTCAACATAACTCCTATGATATTTATTCAACTTCATGGACACTCTACACTGATTAAAGGTTCAAAATAAAGATTCTTACATATTGATTTATCCTGGTTTGGCTGGAATCTTGAAGAACTTGCCATATGTCCAAATTGGCTAAACATGAATATCCTGATTAGAAAGTGGAATAACTTCTTCAACATAACTCCAATGATATTTATTCAAATTCATGAAGACTCTCCACTGATTAATGGTTTCAAATCAAGCTTCTTGTATTTTGGTTCATCCTGGTTTGATTAGAATCTTGAAGAACTTGCGATATATCCAAACTGGCTAAACCTGGATATCATGATTAGAAAGTGGAATAACTTCTCAACATAACTCCTATGATATTTATTCAACTTCATGCAGACTCTCCACTAATTAATGGTTCCAAATCAAGCTTCTTACATATTGATTCATCTTGGTTTGATTAAAAGCTTAAAGAACTTGCCATATATGCAAACTGACTAAACATAGATATCCTGATTAGAAAGTTGAATAACTTCTTCAACATAACTCCAATGATATTTATTCAAATTCATGGAGACTCTACACTGATTAATGGTTTCAAATCAAGCTTCTTGTATTTTGGTTCATCCTGGTTTGATTAGAATCTTAAAGAACTTGCCATATGTCCAAACTCGCTAAAACTGGATATCCTGATTACAAAGTGGAATAACTTCTTCAATATAACTCCTATGATATTTATTCAACTTCATGCAGACTCTCCACTGATTAGTGGTTCCAAATCAAGCTTCTTACATTTTTTTTCCATCCTCCTTTGATTAGAATCTTGAAGAACTTGCCATATGTTCAAACTGGCTAAACCTGGATATCCTGATTAGAAAGTGGAATAACTTCTCAACATAACTCCTATGATATTTATTCAACTTCATGCAGACTCTCCACTGATTAATGGTTCCAAATCAAGCTTCTTATATTTTGGTTCATCATGGTTTAATTAGAATCTTGAAGAACTTTCCATATGTCCAAACTGGCTAAACCTGGATATCCTGATTAGAAAGTGGAATAACTTCTTCAACATAACTCCTATGATATTTATTCAATTTCATGCAGACACTCCACTAATTAATGGTTCCAACTCAAGCTTCTTACATTTTTGTTCATCATGGTTTGATTAGAATCTTGAAGAATTTGCCACATGTCCAAAATCGCTAAATATTGATATCCTGATTAGAAAGTGGAATAACTTCTTCAACATAACTCCTATGATATATATTCAACTTCATGCAGACTCTCCACTAATTAATGGTTCCAAATCAAGCTTCTTACATTTTTTTTCATCCTGGTTTGTTTAGAATCTTGAAGAACTTGCCATATGTCCAACTCGCTAAACATGGATATCCTGATTAGAAAGTGGAATAACTTCTTCAACATAATTCCAATGATATTTATTCAAATTCATGGAGACTCTCCACTGATTAATGGTTGCAAATCAAGCTTCTTGTATTTTGGTTCATCCAGGTTTGATAAGAATCTTGAAGAACTTGCCATATGTCCAAACTGGCTAAATCTGGATATCCTGATTAAAAAGTGGAATAATTTCTTCAACATAACTCATATGATATTTATTCAATTTCATGCAGACACTCCACTAATTAATGGTTCCAAATAAAGTTTCTTACATTTTTGTTCATCCTGGTTTGATTAGAATCCTGAAGAATTTGCCACATGTCCAAAATCGCTAAAAATGGATATCCTGATTAGAAAGTGGAATAACTTCTTGAACATAACTCCTATGATATTTATTTAACTTCATGCAGACTCTCCACTGATTAATGGTTCCAAATCAAGCTTCTTACATTTTGGTTATCCTGGTTTGATTAGAATCTTGAAGAACTTACCATATGTCCAAACAGGCTAAAGATGGATATCCTGATTAGAAAGTGGAATAAGTTCTTCAACATAACTCCTATGATATTTATTCAGCTTCATACACTTTAGACTGATTAATGGCTCCAAATCAAGATTCTTAAATATTGATTCATCCTGGTTTGATTAAAAGCTTGAAGAACTTGCCATATGTGCAAACTGGCTAAACATGGATATCCTGATTAGAAAGTGGAATATCTTCTTCAACATAACTCCAATGATAGTTATTCAAATTCATGGAAACTCTCCACTGATTAATGGTTTCAAATAAAGCTTCTTGTGTTTTGGTTCATCCTGGTTTGATTAGAGTATTGAAGAACTTGCCATATGTCCAAACTGGCTAAACCTGGATATCCTGATTAGAAAGAGGAATAACTTCTTCAACATAACTCCTATGATATTTATTCAACATCATTCAGAATCTCCACTAATTAATGGTTCCAAATCAAGCTTCTTACATTTTTGTTCATCCTGGTTTGATTAGAATCTTGAAGAACTTGCCATATGTCCAACTGGCTAAACATGGATATCCTGATTAGAAAGTGGAATAACTTCTTCAAAATAACTCCGACTATATTTATCCAGCTTCATGGACACTCTAAACTGATTAATGGTTACAAATCAAGATTCTTACATATTGGATCATCCTGGTTTGATTAAAAGCTTAAAGAACTTGCCATATATGCAAACTGGCTAAACATAGATATCCTGATTAGAAAGTGGAATAACTTCTTCAACATAACTCCAATGATATTTATTCAAATTCATGGAGACTATACACTAATTAATGGTTTCAAATCAAGATTCTTACATTTTGGTTTATCCTGGTTTGATTAGAATCTTGAAGAACTTGTCATATGTCCAAATTGGCTAAACATGGATATCCTGATTAGAAAGTGGAATAACTTCTTGAACATAACTCCTATGATATTTATTCAACTTCATGGACATTATACACTGATTAATGGTTACACTTTAAGATTCTTACACTTTGATACATCCTGGTTTGATTAAAACCTCGAAGAACTTGCCATATGTCCAAACTGGCTAAACATGGATATCCTGATTAGAAAGTGGAATAACTTCTTCAACATAACTCCAATGATATTTATTCAAATTCATGGAGACTCTCCACTGATTAATGGTTTTAAAACAAGCATCTTACATTTTGGTTCATCCTGGTTTGATTAGAATCTTGAAGAACTTGCTATATGTCCAAACTGGCTAAACATGGATATCCTGATTAGAAAGTGGAATAACTTCTTCAACATAACTCCTATGATATTTATTTAACTTCATGCAGACTCTCCACTGATTAGTGGTTCCAAATCAAGCTTCTTACATTTTTTTTCCATCCTGGTTTGATTAGAATCTTGAAGAACTTGCCATATGCCCAAACAGGCTAAACATGGATATCCTGATTAGAAAGTGGAATAACTTCTTCAACATAAGTCCTATGATATTTATTCAGCTTCATAGACACTTTACGCTGATTAATGGCTCCAAATAAAGATTCTTACATATTTATTCATCCTGTTTTGATTAAAAGATTGAAGAACTTGCTATATGTGCAAACTGGCTAAACATGGATATCCTGATTAGAAAGTCGAATAACTTCTTCAACATAACTCCAATGATATTTATTCAAATTCATGGAGACTCTCCACTGATTAATGGTTTTAAATCAAGCTTCTTGTATTTTGGTTCATCCTGGTTTGGTTAGAATCTTGAAGAACTTGCCATATGTCCAAACTGGCTAAACCTGGATATCCGGATTAGAAAGTGGAATAACATCTTAACATAACTCCTATGATATTTATTCAACATCATGCAGACTCTCCACTGATTAATGGTTCCAAATCAAGCTTCTTACAATTTTGTTCATCATGGTTTAATTAGAATCTTGAAGAACTTGCTATATGTCCAACTGGCTAAACATGGATATCCTGATTAGAAAGTGGAATAACTTCTTCAACATAACTCCTATGATATTTATCCAGATTCATGGAGACTCAACACTGACTAATGGTTTCAAATCAATCTTCTTGTATTTTGGTTCATCCTGGTTTGATTAGAATCTTAAAGAACTTGCCATATGTCCAAACTGGCTAAAGCTGGATATCCTGATTACAAAGTGGAATAACTTCTTCAACATAGCTCCTATGATATTTATTCAACTTCATGCAGACTCTCCACTGATTAATGGTTCCAAATCAAGCTTCTTACATTTTGGTTCATCCTGGTTTGATTAGAATCTTGAAGAACTTACCATATGTCCAAATAGGCTAAACATGGATATCCTGATTAGAAAGTGGAATAAGTTCTTCAACATAACTCCTATGATATTTATTCAACTTCATGGACAGTCTACACTGACTAATGGTTCCAAATAAAGATTCTTACGTATTGATTTATCCTGATTTGAATAAAACCTTGCAGAACTTGCCATATGTCCAAACTTGCTAAACATGGATATCCTGATTAGAAAGTGGAATAAGTTTTTCAACATAACTCCAATGATATTTATTCAAACTCATGGAGACTCTCCACTGATTAATGGTTCCAAATCAAGCTTCTTGTATTTTGGTTCATCCTGGTTTGATTAGAATCTTGAAGAACTTTCCATATGTCCAAACTGGCTAAACCTGGATATCCTGATTAGAAGGTGGAATAACTTCTTTAACATAACTACTATGATATTTATTCAATTTCATGCAGACTCTCCACTAATTAATTGTTCCAAATGAAGCTTCTTACATTTTTGTTCATCCTGGTTTGATTAGAATCTTGAAGAACTTGCCACATGTCCAAAATCGCTAAAAATAGATATCCTGATTAGAAAGTGGAATAACTTTTTCAACATAACTCCTAGAATATTTATTCAACTTCATGCAGACTCTCCACTAATTAATGGTTCAAAATCAAGCTTCTTACATTTTTGTTCATCCTGGTTTGATTAGAATCTTGAAGAACTTGCCATATGTCCAACAAGCTAAACATGGATATCCTGATTAGAAAGTGGAATAACTTCTTCAACATAACTTCAATGATATTTATTCAAATTCATGGATACTCTACACTGATTAATGGTTTCAAATCAAGCTTCTTGTATTTTGGTTCATCCTGGTTTGATTAGAATTTTGAAGAACTTGCCATATGTCCAAACTCGCTAAAGCTGGATATCCTATTAGAAAGTGGAATAACTTCTTCAACATAACTCCTATGATATTTATTCAACTTCATGCAGACTCTCCAATAATTAATGATTCCAAATCAAGCTTCTTACATTTTGGTTCATCCTGGTTTGATTAGAATGTTGAAGAACTTACCATATGTCCAAAAAGGGTAAACATGGATATCCGGATTAGAAAGTGGAATAAGTTCTTCAACATAACTCCTATGATATTTATTCAACTTCATGGACAGTCTACAATGATTAATGGTCCCAAATCAAGCTTCTTGCATATTTTTCAACTTGGTTTGATTAGAATCTTGAAGAACTTGCCATATGTCCAAACTGGCTAAACATGGATATCCTGATTAGAAAGTGGAATAACTTCTTCAACATAACTCCAATGATATCTATTCAAATTCATGGAGACTATCCACTGATTAATGGTTCCAAATCAAGCTTCTTGTATTTTGGTTGATCCTGGTTTGATTAGAATCTTGAAGAACTTTCCATATGTCCAAACTGGCTAAACCTGGATATCTTGATTAGAAAGTGGAATAACTTCTTCAACATAACTCCTATGATATTTATTCAACTTCATGGACACTCTACACTGATTAATGGTTCCAAATAAAGATTCTTACATATTGATTTATCCTGGTTTGAATAAAAGCTTGAAGAACTTGACATATGTCCAAACTGGCTAAACATGGATATCCTGATTAGAAAGTGGAATAACTTCTTCAACATAACTCCAATGATATTTATTCAAATTCATGGAGACTCTCCACTAATTAATGGTTTCAAATCAAGCTTCTTACATTTTGGTTCATCCTGGTTTGATTAGAATCTTGAAGAACTTGCTATATGTCCAAACTGGCTAAACATGGATATCCTGATTAAAAAGTGGCATAACTTCTTCAACATAAATCCTATGATATTAATTGAACTTCATGGACACTCTCCACTGATTAATGGTTCCAAATCAATCTATCTACATATTGATACATCCTGGTTTGATTAGAAGCTTTAAGAACTTGCATATGTCCAAATTGGCTAAACATGGATATCCTGATTAGAAGTGGAATAACTTCTTCAATATAACTCCTATGATATTTATTCAACTTCATGGACACTCTACACTGATTAATGGTTACAAATAAGGATTCTTACATATTGATTCATCCTGGCTTGATTAAAGGCTTGAAGAACTTGCCATATGTTCAAACTGGTTAAACATGGATATCCTGATTAGAAAGTGGAATAACTTCTTCAACATAACTCCAATGATATTTATTCAAAATAATGTAGAATCTCCACTGATTAATGGTTGCAAATCAAGCTTCTTGTATTTTGGTTCATCCTGGTTTGATTAGAATCTTCAAGAACTTGTCATATGTCCAAACTGGCTAAATCTCGATATCCTGATTAGAAAGTGGAATAACTTCTTCAACATAACTCCTATGGTATTTATCCAGCTTTTTGGACAATCTACACTGATTAATGGTTACAAATCAAGATTCTTACATATTGATTCATCCTGGTTTGATTAAAAGCTTGAAGAACTTGCCATATGTGCAAACTGGTTAAACATGGATATCCTGATTAGAAAGTGGAATAACTTCTTCAACATAACTCCAATTATATTTATTCAAATTCATGGAGACTCTCCACTGATTAATGGTTGAAAATCAAGCTTCTTCTATTTTGGTTCATCCTGGTTTGATTAGAATCTTCAAGAACTTGTCATATGTCCAAACTGGCTAAATCTGGATATCCTGATTAGAAAGTGGAATAACTTCTTCAACATAACTCCTATGATATTTATTCAAATTCATGGAAACTATAAACTGATTAATGGATACAAATCAAGATTCTTACATATTGATTCATCCTGGTTTGATTAAAAGCTTAAAGAACTTGCCATATATGCAAACTGGCTAAACATAGATATCCTGATTAGAAAGTGGAATTACTTCTTCAACATCACTCCAATGATATTTATTCAAATTCATGGAGACTCTACACTGATTAATGGTTTCAAATCAAGATTCTTACATTTTTTTCATCCTTGTTTAGTAAGAATCATGAAGAACTAGTCATATGTCCAAACAGGCTAAACAGGGATATCGTGATTAGAAAGTGGAATAACTTCTTCAACATAACTCCTATGATATTTATTCAACTTCATGGACACTCTCGACTGATTAATGGTTCCAAATCAAGCTATCTACATATTGATACATCCTGGTTTGATTAGAAGCTTGAAGAACTTCCATATGTCCAAATTGGCTAAACATGGATATCATGATTAGAAAGTGGAATAACTTCTCCAACATAACTCCTATGATATTTATTCAAATTCATTGACACTATAAACTGATTAATGGTTCCAAATAAAGATTCTTACATATTGGTTCATCCTGGTTTGATTAAAAGCTTGAAGAACTTGCCATATGTGCAAACTGGTTAAACATGGATATCCTGATAAGAAAGTGGAATAACTTCTTCAACATAACTCCAATTATATTTATTCAAATTCATGGAGACTCTCCACTGATTAATGGTTGAAAATCAAGCTTCTTCTATTTTGGTTCATCCTGGTTTGATTAGAATCTTCAAGAACTTCTCATATGTCCAAACTGGCTAAATCTGGATATCCTGATTAGAAAGTGGAATAACTTCTTCAACATAACTCCTATGATATTATTCAACTTTATTCAGACTCTCCACTAATTAATTGTTCCAAATCAAGCTACTTACATTTTTGTTCATCCTAGTTTGATTACAATCTTGAAGAATTTGCCACATGTCCAAAATTGCTAAAAATGGATATCCTTATTAGAAAGTGGAATAACTTCTTCAACATAACTCCTATGATATTTATCCAGCTTCATGGACACTCTACACTGATTAATGGTTACAAATCAAGATTCTTACGTATTGATTCATCCTGGTTTGATTAAAAGCTTAAAGAACTTGCCATATATGCAAACTGGCTAAACATAGATATCCTGATTAGAAA
>MU107035.1:0-70627 GCA_012274485.2 Sinapis alba | reverse complement strand
TTGCGTTTGCTAACATAACCGGTTACTCTGTTTTATCCGGTTTATCACTCGGTATGGAACCACTCTGTTCTCAAGCCTTTGGTGCTCACCGCTACAAACTCCTCTCACTCACCCTCCATCGAACCGTGGTTTTTCTCTTGGTTTGCTGCGTACCGATCTCGGTTCTCTGGCTTAACGTTGGTAAAATCTCGGTTTACCTTCACCAAGACCCCGACATAGCAGTGTTAGCTCAGACATATCTCATCTTCACCCTCCCTGATCTCATCACCAACACTCTCCTTCACCCAATAAGAATCTACCTTCGTGCTCAAGGCATCATCCACCCCGTCACTCTAGCGTCTCTCTCCGGCGCCGTTTTTCACTTACCTGCTAATATTTTCCTCGTCTCTTACCTCCGACTAGGTTTAAAAGGCGTCGCGGTCGCCTCCTCACTCACCAACATTTTCGTCGTGGCTTTCTTGATATGCTACGTATGGGCAAGTGGTCTCCACGTACCCACTTGGACCGACCCGACCCGGGACTGTTTCCGAGGATGGGCTCCTCTGCTCCGCCTCGCGGGACCTAGCTGCGTCTCCGTGTGCTTAGAGTGGTGGTGGTACGAGATTATGATCGTTCTTTGCGGGTTGCTCGTGAATCCAAGATCGACGGTGGCGGCTATGGGTGTTTTGATACAGACGACGTCGTTTCTCTACGTCTTTCCGTCTTCTCTGAGTTTCGCCGTCTCGACTCGTGTCGGGAACGAGCTCGGAGCGAACCGACCCAAGACGGCGAAGCTATCGGCAACTGTGTCTGTCTTCTTCGCGGCGGTTACAGGGATCACCGCGGCGGCGTTTGCTTACTCAGTCAGAAATGCTTGGGGAATGGTTTTCACTAAAGACGACGAGATACTCCGGCTAACAGCGGCGGCGCTTCCGATATTGGGTTTATGCGAGATCGGAAACTGTCCTCAGACGGTGGGTTGCGGCGTCGTGAGGGGGACGGCACGGCCGTCTACAGCGGCGAACGTGAACCTTGGCGCGTTTTATCTGGTGGGCATGCCGGTGGCTGTGGGTCTTGGGTTTTGGGCCGGATTTGGGTTTAATGGGCTTTGGTTAGGACTCCTTGCTGCGCAGATTAGCTGCGCCGGTCTTATGATGTACGTGGTGGGGACCACAGATTGGGAAGCGGAGGCTAAGAAGGCGCAGTCGCTAACATGCGCCGACTCTGCAGGGAATGATCTTATTAAGACGGTGTCTGATACTCTGGGTGACGACGGTGAGAGCGATTTGAGACAACCGTTGATTCGTATCACGGTGCTTCACTAATAAAAATATTTATGATATAATTAATTTAATTATAACTATAATTATTTTCTCCTCTCTTTTAATAGAAAGAGAAAGTTTTGTCTTTCTTGAAAATATTAACATTTCTTCCTTTTTTTGTACTTTAACTTCTTCTTTTTTTTCTTTTCTCTCCTTATTTTTAATGCCCTTATGATTGGCCGTCTCTAGTGAATTTTGATTTCTGCTTTTAGTTTCTACATATGCCAGTGTTTTAGTTTGTGTGTTATCTAAATTAATGGGAAAATAATAACATGAAAAAATTTAAAACGTTAATTTGAGGCAAAAGTTGGGCCCTCTGACAAAAAAAAATATAGATGTTGGGACCATATAGCTGGAGCGACAGAGAATTTAGAAAATACTCCTAGTATTTTGAAAACTAAAAAATTAAGATAGTATAGAGGGGGAAACTAAAAATAGTTGAAAATAAAATAAAATAATGTCTTATCGGTGATAAAAAGGAAAGGGAGTAATATGGTAATTTGGAGAAGTGGCAACCCTATGGGAAACAAAGACTTGTGTCTCGAAGATTCAGACAGGTCTGAATGAACGTTTTAGATTCCCTATATACTAGAGTGCTGTTTTTGTTCAGAGATGAGAGAGATCAAGTCCCAAGGACCATTGCATCATCTCATCCTATATTTTTCGTCCTATAGTTTATTATTCATAACTCAAATATAATTTTGCATTTCTTCCTTTTATATAATTCTGCATTTCGATGCTTATGGTTCCTTTTTTTTTTTATATTCTAATTGTAATATAATTCTTATATTTTAACTTAAATATTTAACTTAACCAAGACTTTTTCCGTATAACACTACAAAATCTTTTTCACTTAACTATTATTCACTGTATCATGGCTAAATTTTGAGAAAGCACGGTGAATTAATTTGTACTTGAAAAAAAAACTTGTCATTAACTAAAGATATGAATTTGTTACTCGCTTTATTAACCAAACATCAATTTTCAACTAAGAGTCACCTAATTTCGTTCTTTAATCACTAAATTGTCACAGATATAATTTTCTCCCAAACTGGGAATATAATTTATTTGAGGAAAATAAAATGAAAAGGTATATATTATGAAGTTGATGTGATGTTTTATGTCATCTTTGAATATTGCCATGTCTCTTTTTTTAAAAAAAAATGAACCATCATATCTTGATTAATTAGTGGTGTTAGGAAAGATTTAATATGATTTAAATTAAATAGTTTAGTGCTATAATTGATTATTTGGGTATGTGCTATAATTAATTAATTGCACCACATTTATAAGTCAGATAAAAATAGAATGCACAGCTGCGATCCATAATGCCTACTGTACATCATTGTGTTCATAGATACAGCTCTTTCTGAAATTTCATAGTTTACAATTACATTGATAATGGACAAATGAAATTATAATATTTCATTAAAAAATATAAGAAATAATTCGATATTCATTGATATTAGATCAAAACTGATGGTACTTCCTCCTTGCAGAGTAGCTTCGTACTACTAAAATTTTATGTGACAAATTGGGTACCAATTATTGAAGTACTGAATTTATCATCTGAAACAATATTTAAAAAAAAAAATTGGGAAAAGAGGACAAAATTTTGAAAACAGTGAAAGCATCTTTCATGTTATTTTTCTTTAAGTTTCAACAAGGTAGAGATAATTTACAGGATTTTAATTAATTCTAGTAGATATCAAAGTTTAAACAAACCAACTGAGAATCAATCTTGATTCCTGAAATCTAAAAAGTTTACAACGATAAGATCTTGAATGTATCACATTTTGCAAAATGAGTTAGTCCCTCTGTATTTGAAAAAGATGTTTTAAAATTTTCACATATTAATAAAAACTAAAAACTATATATATATATATATATTGATTTTAGTTTTGTCTTTAAGTTTTGTTTACTTTCTAATAAAATTATTCTACTCATATTTTAAATTTTTTTATTTATGTTTTAAAACTAAAACATCAGTTTTTCGTATACGAAATGAGTATTGATTATTTTTAAAATTAACACATTTGACTATCAAACCGATACGTTAAACAATAACTTTGTAACATAAGCATCTTAGAAACTTCGGATAATAATTAAGTACTAACATTAACAAGCGTTGAATTTTTATTCAAACCTTAATATAGCTAGCTAGGTGTTATAAATAGAAAGTATAGACCTATTTCCCTAGGTCTTCCTGAATCTATTTTGAATCACCTGGAATGAAAACGATACTATTTTGGTGAAAAAAGGATCTGATACATGAGAAAAGGTAATAAATGGTGAAAAATATAGATCAAGTAAGAAGGAAAAGGTTGGAGCCAGAAAAAAGAAGAAATTAATTTCACTGCCCCAAAAATAGCTAACATATGTGTGGGGAGAGAGGAGAGAGGACAAAAGTGGTTGAAAGAGGAGAGAGAGAAAGTGAAGAAGAAGCAGAATAGTGGCAGATGTCCCCACATATTAAGACAGATCACAAGTTATATAATTGGAGTGTACTGCTCGCATTCCACACGAGGGGGCCTCCCTTTATTTACTTACATCTATCTCTCTTCTTGTATCTTCCTCACACTGTTTTATTTTTCTGCTTATAACCTCACACTATTATTTAAATACTCATTTCTAGATTTTATTAAACCTTGTTATTTCAATGGACTATCCGAAGTAGTACGTTTTATAGATTTTGTTGTCATGCTAGATCATCTAAACTTGATTTTGATGACGATTTTTGAAATTCGAGGGATGTCCTCGATTGAAAATGTACCAATAACGTGCTTTCTTATCAATTGAACTTAATTGATTATTACCAAACTTAAATCAAATTATAGTTATTATCTATTTGGAACCATTTAAGTTTATTACATACATACATATGTTGTAATATTTTTCAACACGATAACTAGTCAACTAATTTGAACCCAAGGAAGTACGTTAAAACTTTTAGAGGTCAATAAATTCGGATAATAACAACTTATGATTGGTATACGCATCTGTGCTAAATATCAACCATCTATAATAGTATTACGTGATATATTTGTGAGATAAAAGTGCAAAATATTTGTTTCTTTGTTTTTAAGTCAAATCACAAGCTTTCACATTATTGTAGACGTTTAGTTATTATATTAGTTATGAAAATATTATGTACGGTATGTATTTAGAGTTAAGCGATTCTATATCAGTTAAATTTCCCGTATATATGATATCTAGTTTTAGCAATACAAGAAAACGTTTCTACACGATGGTTAACTATAACTTGATAGCATGAAAAAGAAAAGCTATAGAAACGACATCATTAGTTTAAATATGGAAAAGACTACATATTAATATATCTTGAGGGTGTCCCTCAAATGTTGGGGACCATAAATTAGTAAGGTTTTAATAAAAGAAAAATTATACAAATTTGGAATTTTTAGTGTAATTTTTTTTTAAAGATTTGGGAATCATATTCCAATGTTTTAATTTGCTATGCTCAAGACCACTCTTGTATATCTTTTCGAGAAAATGTAGAAAATATATCATTTCACGGGCTAAAAAAATCTGTCAGTGTTCTCTAATTTGAAAAAATCAAATATATCTGGTCGAAACCTTAGTTTATCATATCATACCATGGCACTGATTTTGTGTTTGCTTGTTTATAATCATGTCTAGTATTTGACATTTTGAATGCCTTATAATGCTGTGGTAGTAGTCCACATTCTATAAGAATCATATCATGCAAAACCTCAGTGCACTAATTAATGATAATATAAATTAATGCTGTGAAAACTATCGAATAATTGATCGGGGACAAGTCCATCTTAGAAGCTTGGTGGATGCTGTTTTGGACCTATACTGTGTGTATAGAAATATTGCAACTGGGATATGTATATTAATGCATCTATAAGTCAAAGTTATTTTATAGCTTATCCTTCTTAGTGGATCAGCTCAACCTCTCAATAGATTTATATATAAATAGCTAGTTCGAACTATATATATAAATATATATATGAGTGTGTCTAAATATGCATGACCATAAGCACAAGCTATCTTTTCATGTCACATGGGGTTCCATTTATGGTAACAATCCATCCCAATTTATATCCAATAGTGGACAAACATGTGATAACAAGACCCCAAACATAAAACATAATACCAATAATAGTTTATAAAAAATATATAAAGAACATTAACCAAACCACCATGCCATGAGAGACAAACACACATGCACATACATGGGAGCCTACACAAGATGTTTTGGTCAAGGCACTAATTTATTTGTCTACCTTATAACCAACATTTTCACAATCGCATACCCATCATTGTCTTATAACCCCCAAAATAAATGATCAAGAGGTGACATAAACCCAATTTAAGATAAACTACTCCACAAATTTTAAAGAGACCTAAGTTACTAGCTAGTGGTCATCGTACTTTATGCATACATGATCCTAGACATAATTTTCAGGCTAGTTCAATCAAGAGACAAGCATTTTCATACATTTTGGTTTATAAAAGGGGAAATGTAAAAATCCATGTAACACTAGCAAGTGTGATAGAGACTGACTTGTATTAAATTTCATGCATAAGTAACTACGTGGTCCATTATATGAAATTAAAAGTCTATTATCTACGAAATGATATATAAAACTTAAAACAATCTATTTAACCCAAACTAGTCAAACTCTTATCATATCAGACACTCGAATTCAGCACTACATTAATTAGCGTATGAATCCAGTTAGAAATTGCATCTAGCTACCACACAAAAATATAAATTTTGATAACTTACAGACAAGATATATTTTATATAGATAATACTTATATATAGCTAGTTGCATGTATATATATATATATATATGATAAAAATATCAATCCATTTCAAGTGGATGTCATTACTAAGATTTATGAACACAGAACACATGACTTGCCTGTGGGACACTCTTTTCTCCACATGTTACCCTTTTCTTGCTCTTTTTAGGGCTCTTTTTCTCAGACTTCTTGTTCTTTCTTTTCTCAATATTCACATGTCTTGATTTTGAAATATGTAGACCCACTAATTTGACTCTCACTATATTACCAAGCAAGCGCGATTTGACCTTAAAGGGAGAAAAAATATAGATGACTGATTATGATACGTACATATACAAGAATTAATGGGTATATGCTAAATTTGTTCATTTTAATATATTAATTTGTTACTATTTTGTTAAGAGTTAGATCGCATCTCGAGCTTTAATTTTGTTTCTCTCTTTCACATACTCACGTATGTGGTACTGTTTGATGGGACTTCATACACCCACTCGTTAATTTTACACATCTTCCATTGGGCCGAGATAAAACCAAAACTTCCAATATTTCGGAGAGAAATCGATCGCTCTTATAGAACATTTTATTATCAGAAACGTTTCATTTCTTGCCTTCGTTACATTTGAACCAGAAACCAAACCAATTCGTAATGATTTGTTGCTAATGATAGCTAGCAAAACGAACAGTAAGTGGTGGAACCCCTAGCTAGCTAGTAACACCATCGATCGAAACGAGCATGACCGAATACTAGTTGGAGTTGCAGCATTTACTGATGTTTATAGAGGTGTAAATTAGCCCGTCCAGCGTCCATTTGGACTGTCCACACGGACTATTATTTTTTGGAGTTATAATTAATCGGTCTGTAATAGATAATGATTCAGAAAATATTCAAACTTAAGAGATACTATATCCAAATGGACATGCCAATAAATGTCTAATAATATTTATAGGTAAATGATATATTTATATATTTTCTTGTTAAAACTATAAAATGTTGTTTTCTGCTAAATGTGTAAAACTATATTTTTCATAAAAGAAAACAGAATTATGTTTTATCTTAAAAACGACAAATTTATGTTTTTTTGTCAAAACTGTAAAATTAAATTTTTTTGTACAATCTTAAAACTATGTTTTTCGTTAAATTATGTCTTGAGGTTAAGACTCTTAAGTCTAAACCGAGTTCCAAATAAGTATCTTGTTCTTTCAGCTTTGGTTCCGAAATGAGTTCATCATAGCCTAACTATATTGAGACATTAATATATGTAAACCAATGGCTCTGAGTTTATTGGACAATGAATCAGCCCATTTCAAGGACTCATCTAGCCCAAACAATTCTAACTTTACTCGTCATGTAAGGTAAAAAATGGACATTGTTCGATGCCAGAATGTGAATTTAAATGAACGCATATACTAATCAAATAATAACATAAACCCCTTAAAATGCTGAATCATAAATGAACTAACCACTTCCAAGATGTGGGGGGAAAAATCACTTTTAAATGATTTACACAAACACAGTGAAACCAAAATGGGCCTCAGAGCATAGTCTCTGGGTCCAGCCCATTCCAGTTCCCTTGCATTTTGTTATCTTTTATGACCCAAGAACCAGCAAAAAGGATGATCCGTGAGCATATACAAAAGTTCACGTGCAAAATCAAAGTACCAAATAATTGATTATATACATATTTAAAGAGAGTTACGTTTTATATACAAGAAAAAAATGGCGAACAAGTGTAGGACGAATTGAGAAAGCAGGACCGCAAGGAAGAGAGATTGTCAAATTCAAACATGTCGAAGACTTTTTTAGTCCCGTAAATAGATAAAGAGATACGTGACCTCAGCTCTAGATTCTCTTCTTCGTCTGCTTTCTTATCTTCTCTGAGTAAACATTTGAATTGTTGTTGAAATATTTCTAGCTAACCACTTTGACATACATGGGTACAAATTTTCATTTATACGATTCAAATTATATACGTCATGGACAGTTCCATGATCGTAGATTTTATATTTTAAATTTGTAGAGTATGTTAAATCTTCTGTTGTATGTAGAGAAATAAGTTTTCATTCAAAAAACATATGAAATGAACACATGTCTCCAATTTCATTGATTTACTAGAAGTTGCTGACAAAATCAGTAATTTGTTAATCTTAATGAAATTATTCCATATAATTATGTTAATGTGTGAAAGTCAGCACAATAATTAATAAACTACTCCTTCCCTTTTTATGATATAATGTTTTAAATATTTTTTAATTTCAAATTTGATATGTTTTTTATTTTTAATGTAAAATTATCAATTTATGTTAAATGATCATTTTATAGTTTATTTTATTGTTGATCAAATTGTATTTAGGTAAATAAATAATGATATTTTTATTTAGAAAATATAAAACTATATTGTGCACAATCTTACAAAGTGAAATTCTAATTTTACCATAAATTTTATATAATTTCAAATTTTAATTTAAATGATAACTATTCTTAGAAATACTATGAATAATCTAAACTAACTATTCTATATTATCTATAAATATTATAAATTATTTATAAAAATTTATAAACTTAGTTTTACTTTTTAAATTTTAGACTTTAAACAATAATTACCAAATAAATTTAATATCCAACCTCGTATTTTAAACAATTTCTCACTTTATGAAATTGACACCTAATAAAATAGTAGGAGTAATGTATATAAGATTAGTCAATCCACTTATTGTTAATTAAATTTAATAATTTATAATAAATATGAAACTAACAATAAGGACTATTGTGTGGATGTTATTTCTGTACTCGTCCACGTTGAAAGTGAAAGAAGTTAATTACTAGAAGTCTTATGTTAATAGTTAAAAATTAAAAAGCAAAAAAAAATATTTTATATATGTATATATATGTTTAGAAATATATCTATTTAAGTTGAAGGTCCATGCATTAATTTAACAAAGTATATCGGAATGAAAAAAAAGTGGTAAGATAAATATTCCTTTTGTTTGCGAAGTGAATGAAAATATTATATAAGGGGGTTGGGAGTCAAGTCTCAACTCTCAAAAAGTTTCGTTTTCAACTTTACAGAGTTTTGGGTAGAGAAAATGACCTATCCTGTGAACTGAATTGACATGTTAGGGGCTCCATTAAGTTGGAATCTCTGCCTGTACCATCTGTTTTATCTAAAACGGACTCTCTTTCTTTCCTTTACTTCAATAATTTCTCTCCCCAAAAAAGGGGAACGTAATTTCAGACGAAAATTATACGCAATGATTTGGACAGTTGGGCTATTTGTGCTCTAAACAGGTAAAAAGATAACCGTAGCATGTAGATGAAATATGACATAGTTTAGAGTTTTGGACTATGCTAACTATGTTTTGTAGCAAACAACAATCTAGTTGATGTATAACGATAGTTTTCTTAAATTATTCACTCTTTTCGTTTCATTTTAATTTTCGTTTTAGACTTAAACACACAAATTAATAAAATATTTAACTTTATATATTCCTAAAATAAAAATATCACTACTAATACATCAAACCACATTTTAATCAATAGAAAAATAGATTAGAATACAAAATTAATAAATTTTGCATTGAAACTATAGAATGACACTTATTTTAAAACGTAAATTTTACTACAATTAAACTGAAACGGAGGGAGTATGTATTTATCTTACAACAAGATTATTTTACTTGGATTAGTATATCGCCAAACATTTTGAATTATATTATTTGTGATTTGTGAATATATGTTATCGTTATTTGCTTATAATTTTATAAGGCGGCCAAGAGCGTTACGTTATCCTTTTCACTGTTTTTACAGCAACTTTTCCCTTTTATCAGAACTTTATACAAAGTTAATAAGTTGGGTTTCCAAGGCATATACATATAGCATAATATGTAGAAAACAATGGACAACACATAAGTTATGCAGCATCGAATACTTTACAGTATAAACACACTAATGCACTGGACCCTATCGCTTGTCCCAATCGTACGCATACTTCGTCGTATCTTTAATTTTATATATTTACAAAATTTTAATTGTTTTTTCTTTAAACTGTATTTACCAAGTGAAACCAAAGTAGCATCATTGTAAAAAAAGAATCTCACAAAATTGACAACAGAGCGAAGACAGACAAAAGAAAAAATGGGTCGAGCCACAAGATGGTTCAGAGGTTTATTCGGACTCAAACCTTCCTCATGTTCCGGCTCCGGCACCATTTCTAACCGCATTGACCGCTCTTCACTCAATGGAGTGTCTCTATGCGACAGCTACGAGACCATACCTCCCAACATTTCCGAGAGAGAAGCTGCGTGGCTAAGGTCGTTCTACGCGGCAGGGGAGGAGGAGATAGAGCGTAGAGCGCATGCAGTTGCGGTTGCTGCGGCCACAGCTGCTGCTGCTGACGCAGCTGTTGAAGCGGCTAAAGCTGCGGCTGCGGTTGTTAGACTCACGGGTCAAGGGAAGAGTGGTCCGTTACGTGGTGGAAACAGCCGTGAGAATCGTGCCGCTATGCAGATCCAATGTACCTTTAGAGGCTACTTGGTACTAACGATTTTTTTAAAAGTTTTATATTATTACTAACCGTTTTTTTAATATATTATATTGTTATGGAATTGAGACGTTACATGATGTTTAATGTTGAAGGCGAGAAAAGCGTTGAGAGCATTGAAAGGAGTGGTGAAGATACAAGCTTTAGTGAGAGGTTTTTTGGTACGGAAGCAAGCGGCAGCGACTCTACGGAGTATGGAGGCTCTTGTTAGAGCTCAGGCCACTGTTAAGTTTCAGAGAGCTCTTCGCCGTATCGGAAACACTGCTCCGGCGAGAAAATCCACGGTACTATATAGTTACTTTTCCGGTTTGACCGTGCCAATTCATATCAAACTCAGCAATGAAGTTGGTTAAGTATCCGATTTAGAGTTGAATAATAATTTTGATACATCAAGATAAAGTGGGTTTTAAAAAAAAATCTGATTAGTTAAACTTTTTATATGACCATGTAAATTTTCGTAACTACATGCTTTTACATAACTTTTTAGTTGTCACAGAAATAATTCAGTACCCTTTATGTAAGCTTTTTTCAAACTTTTTAAAGAAAAACTTTTATGTAACAGATTGGACTTTTTATTATATATTATCATATGTATAATTAAATGGAAACTTTTCAACTAGTTTGTAAAAGATCTTGGAACATTTTACAGGAAAGATTCTCTGGATCTTTGGAAAACCGAAACAACGGCGAAGAGACAGCTAAGATAGTAGAGGTAGATACAGGGATCCGACCCGGTCACTATAGAATCCGAGTACCCGTTTTATCAGGTTCGGATTTTTTAGACAACCCGTTTAGACGCACGCTCTCTTCACCGCTCTCTGGTCGTGTCCCACCGCGTCTATCAATGCCTAAACCGGAATGGGAGGACTGTAGCAGTAAGTTTCCGACGGCGCAGAGCACACCTCGTTACGCCGGAGGGTCTCCAGCAAGAAACGTATGCTGCTCTGGCGGAGGAGTAGAAGCGGAGGCTGAGGTGGTGGATGCTCACCAGTTGTGTTTCTTGTCGGGAGAGTTTCATACGAACTTCATGGCAGATACGACGTCTTTCAGGGGGAAGCTGAGGTCGCATAGTGCGCCTAGACAGAGGCCGGAGATTAATGCGGCGGGAAGCGGATGGAGGAGGAGTATCGGCGGTGGTGTTCGGGTGCAGAGACCGTCATGTTCTGGTGTCCGAGAGGCTGTGGTCGGGAATATTGAAAGACGTAGGGCTCATTGGTGATTCTTGTTCCCATAATTACTGTGTTTTTTAGTATTCGTTATGGAGATAACATGAGTATTGAATATTGTCTTTTCAGCAGGTTATGAAATATTATTTGATACTAGTATTGTTTTGTAATATTGACTGACTAAATTAAGTCTTGTTTTGGGGTTGTAACTTTTTCTTGTGTGACATTGCGAACGTATTACATTGCAGATCTTAGTTCCATGTGCATATGAAAACATATTTTAGTTGGTTTGGTTTATATATATACTTGAACCGAATTTGAAGAAAATTTTCTCTATTTAATTTAATTTGTTTTTTCATAGTTGTATAATTTGATAGACTAACAAACTAAAAATAAAATGTGAAATCTTTTTATATTAGACCACTTTTGTCTAAACGAAAAGGGTCTTGTTCGGTTTGTAAAGAAATAGTGGTATGGTTTCAAATATGATTGAAGTTCGGTTTAACTACCAACCCATTAGTATTATTGCCTACTACGTTGGTACAACAGAAAGATAACAGACAACCAATTAAACGGATACACGTGTGATAACGATTTTGACATCAACGCGTGTGAAAGAAAAAGGAAAGTTCCTTCCTTCCTTCCTTCGATCTTAAATCTTCTGTGAACACAATCACGGAAGAAGAACATAACAAAACCAAACCAGCAAGTCCTAAGATCCTCCCCAGGTATTTAATATATTTTCTGCATCTTCGATCTGATTCTCGCCTGATCGAAAATCCTTCCTCGTGGTCTAATCCATATATCGATCAATCGTTTTCTTAAATTAGGGTTAAACTTTTTTTTTTTAATTTTTTTTTACTAATTTCTAGCGATCTTCAATCGATTCGGTAGAGGTAGAAGAGATCGAAGTGTGGTTTCTTCATAGCTGGTGATTAAAGCAAGATCCTTAAGCAACCATGATGAATCGGCTGTTCGGGAAACCAAAGCAGGAGACTAATGCTCTCCAGACATTAGACAAGCTTAACGAGGTTATTTACTTTTCTTGTCTTCATCTATGTCCGGTTTGAATAATACCATCTGTCGGTTTAACTGAGCTCTCTACTGTTTGTCTCGTTATGTATTAGAGACTTATAGTTGATACTCAAAACCATCTCTCTTGGAATACAATTGATCTAAGTTTTGTTTATATGTTCCTTTGGTTTCTTTACTTTCCCATGGTTGTTGCTTGCTTGCTTATTGTAACGTTTGTTCACGGTAGACACTTGAGATGCTAGAGAAGAAGGAGAAGGTACTCTTGAAGAAGGCTGGGCAAGAAGTTGAGAAGGCTAAAGAATACACTCGTGCTAAGAACAAACGCGGTATCAATCTAAACTGTTCATAACTCAGATATACAATCTAATGCTTGTTGTGTGTTGTGGTTATTTTGGCAACTTATAAGCTTTGTTGATCTTGTGCAGCGGCTATACAGTGTTTGAAAAGGAAGAGGTTATATGAGCAACAAGTCGAACAGCTTGGCAATTTCCAGCTTCGTATACATGATCAAGTTAGTTTATTTTTTTATTTTTTTCTTTCTTGTGACTGTTCTCCTAAGTTTGTTTATCATGACCGTATCTCTCTTTTTCATTCAGATGATTATGTTGGAAGGCGCAAAAGCAACAACTGAAACTGTTGATGCGTTGAGGAGTGGAGCTTCTGCAATGAAAGCAATGCAGAAAGCTACGTAAGTGTTCTCTACGCTCTCTTATCATAATCTATTCTATCTTAATGCTTAATGCGTAAACCCGAAAACACACTGTTTCTTGTACAGTAATATCGATGATGTGGACAAGACCATGGATGAGATCAACGAGCAGACAGAGAACATGAAACAAATCCAAGAAGCATTGTCTACTCCAATCGGGGCAGCAGCTGACTTCGATGAGGTAACTTTCTTGTACCCCAAAACATAATGATATATTAGAAAGCGAATGTTCTTTGTCTAAGATATCTTACTTTTGTCTATTCGATAGGATGAGCTAGAAGCAGAGCTTGAAGAACTAGAAGGTGCAGAGCTTGAAGAGCAGCTTCTTCAGCCAACAACAACATTGCCTTCAGTTCCTGCAGGGCGTCAACAAGCACGTCCTATACCTAAGAGGACCGCAGAGGAGGAAGAGCTTGCTGCATTACAGGCTGAGATGGCCCTCTAAGGTTCACAATTCACTTCTCTTATCTATAAACAAAACAATTTTATCGAAAACAATGTTTATGCTGACTTTTGCAAACGACTTGCAGGTTTGGTTTATTCACGAACCGGAGCAGACCTGTATGCATTGATAAACCAAGAACATGCGATGTATATAAGGATCTCAAATATAAATCGGAGCGAAAACTTATAATAATCCTCGTCGTGCATGTTATTTTTATTATCAACATTTGACTGTTTCTTCACAGATACTATTTATCTTTTGTATTTTGATTTTGGTAATCTGATGGGTTACTACGTACGTACGTACTTGCTCGTCCTATCTACACTTTCTGGCGCTATAAAGACTCTAGCCGTGCATGTATTGTCGGTCAACTGTGCATTGCTATCATGCATGTTCGTATCAAGCCAAAAGAAAAATCCAACTTCAAGAGTAATTTCTTCTTTTCTCATCCAGGAGAGTAACTAATTTGAAAAAAACACACTCAGATTTAAATTAGAAAACCAGTAATTTTTTTCAAAAAAAAAGTAAAAGTATTAACCTAGTTAAATATTTTTATTGATAGAAGGCGAGGGTTGCTCAAAAAAAAGAAGAAGATAGAAGGCAAGGGAAAAAAGCCCGCCCAAAATATTGGACTGGCTTCTTCAACAATTTTCATTTCCAACTTTTTCTCAAAGAGAGTGAAGAGGAGAGGAAGTTGCAAGCAGAGAGTCTGAGATATCCCTTTGCGGATTTCATCATCACGAACAACCGATCGTCATGGTAAAATCGTTCGATTCTACATCTGATTATCACTCGCAAACTAATATAACAATCTCTGTGATTCGCGAGAAGATGAAGTGATTCTCTGCGAATCTGTGAACCATATTTACGATACACTGAGCTTAGCTTGTGCTTCTTTTGGATTCAGCGAGAATTTTCTTTTGATGTTGTTCTTAATGTTTGATTCGATCTATACAATCCCGATGTTGAATTCTATTAACTCTTGGCGAATTCTGATTTGAATCTCGTCCTAGTCTGGTTCTCTATCACAATTTGATGCTATATTTTGTCTGAGGAATTTCCACAAACACTTGGTCTGCTCCTGACGTTCTCGCCTTTTGCATTCACTGTGTGTTTAGATTTCAAATTCTCGACCTAGATGAACATTGTTGATCCATCTTTTCGTTGTTTCTCTTCGTTTCAACTGAATCGGTGATTTCTCTTGTTGTTGACAATACTCACCAGTCAAAGAAACGGGGGCTTTCGTTGGAGGAGAAGCGCGAGAAGATGCTTCAGATCTTTTACGACTCTCAAGACTTCTTCCTTGTGTGCTTTTTTGTTAATTCTTTTGTCTCTATTAGAGTAGTAACGTAACTTATGGCTCGTCTAACAATGTTTCAGCTAAAGGAACTTGAGAAGATGGGGCCTAAGAAGGGTGTAATTAGCCAGTCTGTGAAAGATGTTATCCAGAGTCTAGTTGATGATGATCTTGTTGCCAAAGACAAGATTGGTATCTCCGTGAGTAGTTGCTTAGTGTTCTTGTCTCGGATCCTTGTTGGCTTTTATATGTTGTTTAACGTTGTTCATTAAATTGCAAATAAAGGTCTACTTTTGGAGCCTTCCCAGCTGTGCCGGCAATCAGGTGACGCACTCCTCTCAATCATATCGTCAAGATTCATCTTAATTTGAATAATAGAATGTATATATTCTCATCTTTATGCTTCAAACTATTCTGAACTTACAGCTTAGGAGTGTTCGTCAGAAACTTGAAACTGATCTTCAGGGTAGTAATAAAAAGCTAGCGGAACTTGTTGATCAGTGTGAAGCCTTAAAGAAAGGAAGGGAAGAATCCGTAAGTATTTCATGTGTTACAGAATTATACAAATGCTTGAATAAACATTTTCACTAGAATTGCATTTCTGTCTGCAGGAGGAACGAACAGAGGCATTGGGGCAACTTAAAGACATCGAAAAGAAACACAAAGAGCTAAAGGTCAGATTTGACAGAGGCTATCTGTTTGCATAGTCACATGTTTTAGCAAGCCGCTAATAGTTTCTTCATCTAATACAGAACGAGATGGTACAGTTTGCTGATAACGATCCAGCTACCTTGGAGGCAATGCGTAAGTTCTGCATAATGTTTTCTGTTTAAAAACAATCTTGTGCTTTTACTAGTTGTATCAGTTTGTATATTCCTTTTAATTTCGACAGGGGCTGCAATTGAAGTTGCTCACCAGTCGGCTAACAGATGGACAGGTATTTTTTTTCATTTCGAGAACGTTGTAATACTTTTTCAGTTTAAAATGTTTCACAATTTGTAATTTCTTTCAAACTTACTCAGATAACATCTTCACGTTGCGACAATGGTGTTCAAACAACTTCCCCCAAGCCAAGGAACAGCTGGAACATCTATACACGGAGGTATCTTCCATTTCTTTATTATCAATTCCAGATTTCACATTTGCTAGTATCAAAGAGAAGAAGACTTAAATCAGAAAGGTTTTTGCATATATCAGGCGGGAATCACCGAGGACTTTGACTACCTAGAGCTATCTTCATTCCCATTGAGCTCATCCTCCCATGATCCCGAAACTCCAAAGCAGCTTCTAGTAGAAGATCAAGCTTAGTTCTAATACTCTCCACCATAACAAGTTAACGACACTACTATGTCTTTTATTATGGTTTCTGGTTCTAAAGTTGCAACTGTTAGTCTTTGTATATGATCCAGTCAAAAACTCCTTCTCCAAAGTTTCGTGGTTAAATAAGATACTTAACTGCTTCTGATGCTTATGGTCTATTTGTCGGCTATGTCCAATGTTGGCTTTGTCCGACCATTTTATTGGAGTTATTAATATCAATATATCATGGTTAGTTGTTGACTTATTCCTTTCTAATTTGTTGACAGCTGTATTACAACGTTAGGTTATATCTCAGCCGCTTTTTTTTTTTTCTTTTGTATTTGAGACGTGAGCAGCACTTCATATTATACAGAAAAGAAAACAGGGCGTAGACTTTTGTACTTTGGGGTATTCTTAGTTCTGTTTTTTTTTTTTCCTAACGATGATGATGAACTGATCTTTTTACAAACCGGAGAAGAACATGGGAGCTCACTCTGTTTTTCTCATCCTTTTTGGTGTCGTTGCCATTGCCATTGTTGTTCATGGCCAAGGCCAAGCAGGTTCGTCCGTCTTATCTTCCTCATTTGAAGATGATTTTACAACTTGTAATTTGTTCTATTTTTTTTTCTTCACCATTTTACAAAATGAAGTTTCTTTAGATCATCGGTTTGCATTTTGGCTAGAACCGCATTCTGATTATTGATAAAACTTGAGAAAGTTGTGGTGTGTGTTTTAAAGACCTGTAACTGGAATCTTGACGTTCTTCTCCCCTGATCATCCAGGCTTCATCAGCATAGATTGTGGATCACCCCCTAATATAAACTACGTAGACACTGATACTGGTATCAGCTACACATGGGACGCACCTTACATCAACACTGGAGTCAACGCGAACATATCCCAAGAATACGGTTACCCTGCCAACCCTGTTCTGCCCTTCCCGCTTGCCGACGTCAGATCTTTCCCTCAAGGGAACAGAAACTGTTACACCTTAACACCTTCCGATGGAAAAGGGAACCTCTATCTCATCAGAGCTACGTTTATGTACGGAAACTACGACGGTAAAAAAGCTTTACCTGAGTTTGATCTCTACGTAAACGTTAACTTCTGGTCCACGGTAACGTTCAGAAACGCTTCTGAGAACGTCATCAAAGAGATACTAACATTCGCGGAGTCAGAGACAGTATACGTTTGCCTTGTCAACAAAGGTAAAGGAACTCCTTTCATATCAGCCTTGGAGCTAAGGCCAACGAACAGCTCAATCTACAGTACTGAGTTTGGAAGGAACGTCTCGTTGGTTCTCTATCAAAGATACGACACAGGGTTTGTAAACGGAACGGGACGGTACCAAAAGGATGTGTATGATCGTATTTGGTCTCCATACTCTCAAGCCTCTTGGAATACAACCGTGACGACTGGCTATATTGATATTTTTCAGAGCGGTTATAAGCCACCAGATGAAGTTATTAAGACAGCTGCTTACCCTAAAAGCGACGACGAACCATTGGAGTTGTCATGGACGTCAGATGATCCAGACGCTCGGTTCTATGCTTTCCTCTACTTTGCAGAACTCGAGAGTCTCAAGAGGGATGAGAGAAGGAAAATCAAGATTTTCTGGAATGGTTCGCCTGTTTCAGAAGCTTTCAACCCTTCTCCTGAGTATTCAATGACACTGTCTAACTCTCGAGCTTTCACTGGTAAAGATCATTGGATCTCCGTCCAGAAGGCCTCTGATTCTACACTTCCACCAATACTTAATGCTATTGAGATCTTTACAACACAATCTCTGGATGAAAACCCCACCACAGTTGAAGACGGTAAGTTCATTTATACTTGTAAGACTACTGAACCTTGATGGCTTGATGTTAACTGAGACTCACAGTTTTCTATTGTCTCTTGTTAACGCAGTTAACGCGATGGAAACCATAAGATCAACATATAAGGTGCAAAAGGCGTGGAGTGGTGATCCTTGCGCCCCAAGACTGTTCCCTTGGGAAGGTGTTGGATGCATCTACAACAATTCTAATCATCATATCAAGTCCTTGTAAGTCATTCCTTTCAACCAAACAAAGCTTCATGTTCCGGTTCCCCGCAAGAAAAGTTATGCTGATGATAATTTTGTTTCTGCGTGAAGGAATCTTAGCTCATGTGGATTACAAGGACCAATAGCCTTGTCATTTAGATATCTATCTCATCTCGAGTCATTGTAAGTATACATACAAGCAAATACATATGTGCACACTTACCAACATTACCTATAAAGGACTAAGAGAGGTGTGCTTTGTTTTTCCCCAGGGACTTATCTAACAACAACCTAAGAGGATTTGTGCCGGAGTTTCTAGCTGATCTAAAACATTTGAAGTATCTGTAAGTTGAGAGCACACAGTAAATATATTGACAGACAAATGTATAATGATTTTCTCTGATTTGTGTTTGCAGAAATTTGCAAGGAAACAAGTTTGTTGGGTTTATCCCAAAATCTCTTAGGAAAGAATCAAAGGCTGGTGGACTTGCACTCAGGTACACTTTTCTTGTCAAAAAACACTGAACCCATAGTCTCTTACCATTATCTGAAGCTTGTTTATTTCCTCTCTGTTTCTAGTGTGGATGAACAAAACATTTGTCACTCACGTTCATGTCGGGATGGTAACAAAATCATTGTTCCAGTAGTTGTATCCACGTTACTGATCCTTCTCATTGCTGCCTTGGTTATCATATGCATTATTCGAAGGGAAAGAAAAATAGGTAACTATTTAACTTTCAATTCACAGTTAATAAATGTTTGGTGAAAGAAAAAACGAGTGTTTAATTTTTCCTAGCGGATTCAGGAGCGTATTCAGGACCGCTCCTGCCTTCAGGGAAGAGAAGGTTCACGTACAGTGAAGTCACTAGCATTACAAACAACTTCGATAAAGTGATCGGTAAAGGAGGGTTTGGTATAGTCTACCTTGGTTCACTTGAAGATGGAACTGAGATTGCTGTAAAGATGATCAATGATTCTTCATTTGGAAAAACTAAAGGATTATCATCATCATCATCATCATCTCAAGTTTCCAAAGAGTTCCAAGTAGAGGTACTATAAAGACACCACAAAACATTAGTAACCAAAAAAATCAAATGAACGTTAGAAAAAAAACATTGTTGTTGTGTATAATGTTTTGCAGGCAGAGCTTCTTTTGACAGTACATCACAGGAACTTAGCCTCGTTTGTTGGATATTGCGATGATGGTCGCGGTACGGCTCTCATCTATGAGTACATGGCTAATGGCAACTTGCAAGATTATCTATCAAGCGAGAATGCTGAGGATCTTAGCTGGGAGAAGCGACTACATATAGCTATAGACTCAGCACAAGGTTGAACCATTATCAAATCTGGTTTAGTATGGTTCAGTTCTGAAACCCGGTTTTGTTTTTCCACTTGGCAGGATTGGAGTATTTGCACCATGGATGCAGACCACCAATAGTACACAGAGATGTTAAGACAGCAAACATTCTATTAAACGATAACTTGGAAGCCAAGATTGCTGACTTTGGTCTCTCTAAAGTCTTCCCTGAGGATGATCTTACCCACGTCGTGACTGCAGTCATGGGCACTCCAGGCTACGTTGATCCAGAGTACGTATACCGGTTCAATCTACAAACCTGTTCGGTTATTTCCGGTTTAAAAACTCTAATTTAACATATCATCGGTTCGACAGGTACTACAACACGTTTAAGCTAAACGAGAAGAGCGACGTGTACAGCTTTGGAATAGTTCTTCTTGAGATCATAACCGGGAGGAGATCAATCATGAAAACCGACGACGGAGACAAGATGAACGTTATTCACTACGTTGAGCCTTTCCTCGAAGTCGGAGACATAGACGGCGTCGTGGACACACGGCTTCACGGCGACTTCTCACCAAACTCGGCTTGGAAGTTCGTGGAAGTTGCAATGTCTTGTGTCAAAGACAGAGGAGTACACAGACCAACGATGAATCAGATTGTGTCTGATCTGAAACAGTGCTTAGAAGCCGAGCTGGCACGTGAGCCACAGAGCTTGCATGAGAAGAATGAGAAGAGCACGAAGAGTACTCCGGTTCGGAAATATAGTATCAGTGACTATATTAGCTCGTCGGGGTCGGTTTCACTTACTTTTGGAGATAACAATACGTATGGCCCAACGGCAAGGTAGTGAGAAAATAAATTCAAGGTTTGGTTGATCCTTTTATCTTTTTTTTTAATTGTTTTTATGTGTTTAATTTTATGGTGTTGTGTAATTTGTTTGAGTTGAGATTTAATTTTTTTGGTTTTAAAGATTTATTTCTTTTTGTTTACTTCTAAGAAATTTGTAATCTGCGAAACATTAATTGAAAGAAAAAAAAAACAGTTTGTAAATGCTTTGTGATGAAGCGAATTGCTTCTTGTGTCGTAAAAAACAGTTTGTAAATGCTTAGTCAAAAAAAAATGAAGATAACATATAGGTTTGGCACTGCTTTCCAAATCTTATAATTCCTCATCATATTAATGTTAGAGCTGATTTTGCTTGGTTAATGGGCTGTTTAGTCAAATCCAACTTCTTATTAGAAATATTTGTCCTCATTTAAACTCTTTCATTTGGATACATCAACATGATTCCGATTTTAATAGGCTCATTGGAGAAATTCCATAAGTTTTTTTAGATTGATCAAAAGTCTCTTCCTTCTCATATCTTATTATACTATTTTACTGTTTATTTCACTCTCGAGTATACACATAACGAAAAAAGAAAGAAAAAAAACATGAATTTGCAAAAGAATAAATATAATCAAATATTTATAGAACTAAGCTGGTATAACAAAAATGCTTTAGAATTAGTTTTTCTTTTTGACATTAGGTTCGAGTTTGTGGGCTAATTACCCTACACAAATCTACTAATTCGCTGATTACAGATTTGGCCGATTCCCCATATGAACATTCATATTGCACTGAATTAATATTATGTTTATTCAAAAATGTTAATTTTGATACCTAACATTGGACCCACATGTCTTTTTGACATTAATTAGATAAGTATCAACAAAAATTTCATTATCTTAATGATAACAACCTAGTATTTCAAACATCAAAATACCATATATTCTTCCAGTTCCATATTAAACGTCGTTTCAATTTTTAAAATTTATTTCATTATAAATATTGATTTACATTTTAATATATATATTAAATATTTTTTTTTCAATTTTACCTCTATTTTTAATTTATTAATTAATAAAAATCAAACAAAATAATATATTAAACAAAAGTAAAATAAATAAATTATTAGTTTTTTTAATTTGTGTATAAAAACTTTAAACAACAATTATTGTAAAATATAGAAAGTATTACTCGTTTTCTTAACTCTGCACGTTACTAACTTTTAATATTCAACAAAACAAATCAAGTTTTATAATTTACGGCATTACAAAAGAGTGGCCTACTCATATTACCAAACTTAGTCTTGCATCTTTCCTTATCTGGTTTTTAGCTATGTTTTTTTTTTCTTTCTCTTGATGATCTAGTGTTTAATTTCTGGGGGTTAAAGAACCCATTTAAATATCTCAATAACTATATATTACGATAATCTGAATGGAAACAAATTCAAACTCAGATTCTGGAAAATTCATAGAACATCATGTTACCATCCGACTATAAGCACAAATTGTTTTTAGCTATGTTGCATAAACTGTATTCGTCAATGTCGTTTTCCTGAATTTTATTGGTTGTATTGGATAATGTCAGATTCTAATGATTTTCCAAACACTATTATTACACTTATTGAACCAGTTAAGTCGCTACTAATTACTCATTCAAGCTTTTAAACTCAGTCAAAACACCTAAAACGATACTATTTCTATTTCATATTATCATAGTTTTAGTAAAAAAAAAATTGTTTCAAAATAAAAAAAAATTTGCATTTTCAAGTAATTTTTATATTTATTAGATATAATATAACCAGATTTATTTATGACTTTTAGAATATTTTTTTAATTTTGTGTGTTTTAGCTAAAACTATATGTTTGATACTATATTATCGAAGAGAGGAAGTATATTTCAACGTTAAACAACTCCCATTTACAACAAAATCGTTCTCGTTACTCATTAATAGCAAAATTACTTTGACCAAATCATGAAAAAACTAAGGACAGGCATAATGGATTATAATTAGCACTCATTCATTGAATAATAATAACAAATATGTTACATTTAACATTAAAGACTATAAAATATTTATAACGATGTATTAATGTTCCATAATTTTAAACCCTAGGCACTTCTATACAACGAGATTACAAAGTCTGTTTAGAAAAATTCTCCACAAAAATCCTTACTTAATTATTATGATAGGATAATACGAAATTAGTAAATAATAATATGAACACACTTCTAGATCTCCTCCTCTTTTCCTTAAGAAGAGATCCCCAAAAAACAGATATTTTGATTTTATTGCGTCATCAAATGAGATTTTTGATTTCCGGGTACGGGTCGGGTTTTTTCTGCCTACATCACCAGCTCAGTTACCCATCCGACATCAGGAGCTTCACCGGAGTTCTGATCCGGATCCGGTTCAACCCGATCCATGCAATTCTCCTTGCTCAGTTTCTCAAACATCTTTGCCCGTAGCTCACGACCCGACTCTATGACCCGCTCCGTTGCGGGTTCTTCCTCTAAACCATTCTCCCAAATATCCATATTCCCGGGTCGGATCGGGGTTGTAGGTAGAGATTGTAAACCATGACCCAAGATGGATCCTCTTGGCGACCCGAATCCGGATTGGTAGCATCGTAACGGATTATTATTATAAGACGAAGGAAACGATTTCACCTTCTCGAGCTGCAAGTTCCTAAACGAAGCGACGACGTCGTTTACTGAGCTACACCCGAGAGAGCGACTCAGTGACTGATTCTCCGAGTCAGCTCTCGGACTCATCGGCGGCGAACCAGAAACAGGAGAAACCGAGAGCTGAAATGCTCTACGAATAGGAGACGATACGTCAAAGGAATCGACCCGGTCGGGGCTCCGGTTATGGAGAAACCTAAGCTGATCCGGCGAGTGAGCAAAGAAACATACTCTCCGGCGACAGTTACCGCCGTCTTTGCACGGCTGAGTACGGTAACGAGAGGGATGAAGCCAACACTCGAAAACTCCGTGAGCAAACTCGCACGAGTCTCCTTTCTTGCAACCGCCTTTCCGGAAGTCGGGACAAGCCGTCCCGGAGTAACTGTACTTCATCGGATCTCTCCGGCGAGCTTTTTCTCCGGGATGAGCGTACGGACACTCCGTCCAGTCATGGCTCCGGCCACGAGCGCACCTCCTGACTTTGAAATCGTACATGCGGAAATGATCACATGAGTAAGCGTCGATGGGAGAGTCCGGACCGAAGAGATCCGGGTCAGAATCCGGATCCGGTTCGTTAGACGGGAGGTAACGCTGCAACGCCGCTAAAGCTTCAAGCATGCTGCAGTCCGGGCTGTTCATCGCCGGAGAAAAAAGCTCCGACGTTGTGAAATCTTCTGAAACAGTCCATGTAGGAATCTCCACCGTTGGGTACGTCCGGCGAGTTTCTCCGATCATCATGTTTGTCGGAGGGGAAAGAGTTTTGTTTTTTGTTGTTGCTGTTTGGTCATTCACCGGCAAAGCTTTATGTAGTAGAAATAGTTAACTATGGTTCGGTTAAATATTTTAACCGTGGTTAAGACTATCTGCCTAAGCCTAGATTACAGTTAAAAGCAAAGCAAATAGATTACAGTTACAGGGCTGTGAGTTGCACTTACGTAACAGAGGCTTGCGGCTTCTCCACGAATAGACTTTAGTTTGGACTATTCATGACGTGGACTTTTCTTAGCATGGCTTTGAGGAAGTTAAAGTGACCGACGTGTGAGCATAATGGTTATTTAGGATTTTATTAGATTCATTCGGAAATCTAGTTGCCTTCTGAGGTCGGTCGAGTTTTAGATACGCTGAACGGCGACAAAATAGTTAATTCAACCTTGTTTTGGGGCAACAATAAATTAATTAATTGTATTAGTCTTTGACGTTGCATATTAACCTCAATATATAATCCGAAGACCTAGTCTTTTATGATTATTGTAGTTAAGTAGTAGTATTAAGTAGTTTTTTTTTTAATATGTTAAAATTGAAAATGTTACCACTAATCAGGTAATATATGTAGCTTAAAAATATCAACTTAGTACTTTATTTTGTATTAGAAACTAAAATTATCATACCTACTTCTCGAAACTTCTCATAAAGTTATTGAGTACCAATTTTGGATAAAGGGTTTAACAAAAGGAGAAATGCATAAGAAATGTGTCGGGATGAAGTAGACATGTTGGAGAAGATTGGGAATAACGTTCAAAGACATTTAAGGGGAAAACATTTATGTTTCTTTGCTAAAACTGGAAGCAATTCTATATCCCCCTAAACACAAATCAACCTCTCATATATCCTTTCTTCTTTCGTTTTCCTTTCTTTTTCATTAAACGTATATGTTTTTCTCTTCTCATTTTTTTTTTGTTCCTGTCTATTTGCTTTAAATAACTACTGAACAGTTTTTTGAAATATAAAGAGTTTGTAATGTTTATATTTAGCGTATTTTCAAAAAAACTTCAAATTTTGAGGTTTTTAATTTTCCGACAAACCTCCAAACTTTCAAAAAATTTAAATAGTTATAACTGTAACTTATAAATGTGTTGAATTTCAAATAACGTTTTGAGATATTTTAATTTATTTTTAGTTTTATAATGTTGCATGTATTTTTTATTTTTTATATGTGTATTATAGTTTTTTTTCTTTTTTTAAATCAGTTGATGGAATTCTTATTTGAATCTCAGTTTTGATACATTTTTTAATTATCAAAATAATGGTTATGTTGTTAGCAACATAACACATAATAGTTTATGAATATTATTGTGTGAATTATATATAGTTTCTAGTTTTTATATATTTCTTTTGTCTATATGTATAGTTATACGGTGTATTGTTTGTGTATTTAACAATTATTTCTTAGTATATAAATATTTTAAAATTAAAATCAAAATTATTAATATAAAATAATTATATGTAATATAAAAGTATCATATATGTGTAACTGGAGTAACTCACCCTGAAAACTTATCATCCATTTTCAAAATGAGATTTTTGTTAGAAGATGCACTTATAAAGATTTAGTTTTATTTTCCCTCAGGTTATGACATAACTATGAGGCTCCGTTTGTGACAGATATATTTTCCTAGGTCCAACGAAGAAGACGGTTCACAAATATCTAAAGCCGTGTAGCTCATAAGTCATAAGATCCAATGAACAACTATTATTAATTGGAAGATAGTGAGATAGATGTACACTCTACACACCATTGCCTTCGTTTCAAAAGTATCCGAACCGTGTGTACTGACTGACCAATGGATCTCGTGTTGTAGTTCGCTCTTAGACCATCTCCATCAGAGGTTTTTAGGGAGGGGTTCTTAGCGGGATTTAAGAACCGGTTCTTAAATCCCGTTAAGAATTCCTCCCTAAAAACCCCTCAATGGACATGCTCTTACTGGCTGAAATTGTATAGATTTCTTTAAACGTCAGTTCTTCTTCCTATCAACTTGTAGTCCAATAAAAAACACCGACATACAAAAATTGTATAGATTAGTCAAAAAAATTGTATAGATTATTAGTCTTTTGATTTCTACTGGCTTAGATAATTACCCAACATCAAAGTATTTCAAAATTATACTCTTTTTATTTTAATAAGTTATTTTAGTGACTTTTAGAAAGAAAAAAATTGTTCTAAATTATATAACGTTTTATTTTTTTAGTGTAAGATTTATTAGTAATTAATGTTAAATGACCAATAATAATATATATTTTATTTTATTATTAGTTAAATTATGATTAGATAAATAAATTAATGATGTTTTATTTAAAAAATGTAAAAAAATAATTATTTTTTAATTTATGTTCAAAATACTAAAATAATTTATATTAGAGAAATAGAGAGACTAGTAATTAAGAACTGAAACGCCTAATAAAAGTAGGTGTGTTCTTTCCAAAAAAGAAAAAGTAGGTGTGCAATAATAATTTATTCGACTCGAGGAGATGGACTCAATATTGAACTGGCCTGGGGATGTAACTACACCTCAACGATGAGCAAGACATCTGGAACGGTATGGTGACAATTATTTATTTCATTTATATCTGTGTTGTTACATTAGTTGCATCCAATTCACGTATATGAAAACATATATATATATGCTTTGAATGGTAATTAAAAGAAAAAGAAGAACATTATACTTTTTACATTTTAAAAAAAAAATTACCATTCATAAAAAATACATTTACCTTCTTTTTTTATAGAAAATTATTTAAAAAAAATATTTTTATTATTAATTTTGATAATAATCACTATTTTTATCATTTTTAAATTTTATTCTTACTCATTTTTATCTTATTCATTCTTAATGTTCCTATCATGTTAGCAGTTACATCCATAATACTACAATATACACAATGCGAGATGATCCATTTAAGTATTTATCGCAACGGCCCCAACCAAGTGTACCAGCTCGATAAATGAGTTAAATTGTATGAACTATTTGCTGCGATCATTTAGTTTAGCAGATAATTTAAAGTTTGAAGTACGAGTAGTATATATTTCTGAGGTAACGATTTTTTTTTTTCGAGGTATAGATTAAAAAGAAACCATGTGACGCTTAATTTCACATTGTGTAATCTGAGCCACAAGTTTTAAGATGTCAATTTATTACTTTACTTTTTTCCTTTTGTTTGTCAAACATATCATTTGTCTTCCACTGTTAAATCACGAATTTATGCATATCACTTTTACCATCGACCAGCCATGCCATATAACACAATAATATATCAACAATATGATACTTATCAATATTCTTTTGAAAAAGATTTATCAATATTAGACTACTACTACGTATTAAGATGATGATTAAAAGGGATTCTAAAGGAGATTTTTAACGGATGAGTTCTATGAATAGTGTAAGAACTAGTTTCAAAAATTGTTAATTAAGAACCGTTTTTATGGGTTTTTTTGCGGATCTCATTGACACGTTGGCGATCTATAATTTTTTTTTTTTTTTTTTCTTAAAGAAAAAATTTCAAAAATCTTATGAGAAGTTGTTAATCTTAGGCCTGGAATTATTATCCGGGATCCGGATCCGATCCGAGATCCGCTCCGAATCCGCTCTGAAAATAGGATATCCGGGGCGCCCGGATCCGAATCCGGATAGTAAAATCTCGGATCCGTCGAAACCGAATCCGGATCCGGATATCTTAATTTTTGGGTCCCGGATATCCGGATTTGGATCCGTATTTTTAAAATATATTAAAATTTTAATTTTATTATTAATAATATTTATATATTAATATTTATACATAAAATTAATCATATATTTTTCTATTTTAATTTTAATAATATTATATAGATAAATATATTCATAAATTTTATAAAAATATTTAATTTATGTGATATTTTTAATTGTTTTTTGTATTTTAAAAATTATTTTTATTTTTTTTTAATTATTTTTGCGGATCCGGATCCGAATCCGGATACTCGCGGCTATCTTAATTTCTAGACGGATATCCGATACCCGGATATCCGAAAGACACGGATCCGAATCCGGATACCAAAATCACGGATCCGAATACCCCCAAATATCCCGAATATCCGGATCCGTCCCAGCCCTAGACTTAATCTTGCTCTAACCACAAGGACATGGTTGTACTTCAGTTGTCCCTTTTACCAAGATGCATAGTCATCATAAAGGGATCAACCAGTTTCGTTGCTATACTATTCAAACATGTCAGGTAATTTACCTTTTTTCTCTTTTGCTAAATAAATTAGGTAATTCAATTTACATATAATCTTAACATTCTTTAACATTTATACAATTAATAATAAGATAATTCAGGCCTTACGACTGAAGCGAATGAGCCTAAATGGTTACAAAAGCGTCTAAATAGGAAGCTAATTATATGTCTTCTTGCATGTGATGTACGTAAAGAATAAATACGTACTCGCGTCCATATCACACATGATAAGAATGCCACCTCTTAAGGAAGCATGAGGGATCATGCATGCATGTTGCATCCATCTCGACCGTTCATTATGCTTAAAATTAATACTTTCTTATATGATTTTTATTTTCTAAAATTGCTTTATATGATTCCACCAAACACTTGTCATGTTTGATATGTATATGTCCCACGATCATGACTACTACGTGATCCCCTTTATTCCCCCCGTAATTACTCAATTTTATTTGGATAATCACCATTTCTTGGTCTTATCCGCTAATTCCAACTTGTTTTTATTAAAATTATAATTTATTTCAAACCATACCACGCTTTTGAACATGGATGGACGTGAAAAAATTAACCTAGTAATTTCATAAGTGTTTGTTATTATCTGTAATTGCAACCACAACCACGTAACGTGTTAAATATATAACACCAAACGGGAAATGTTAACTCATGTGAGCGAAAAAAAAAAAAATGTTAACTCATGTATATAAAATACATCAAATGTTCAGTATCCAGCAACTGCAAAGTCTGCAATTAACATTACAATACATAGCACCGGAAAAGTTTTTACAAACAGGAAATTGCAAATTAAACGTTTTAAATATAACTAAAATCGGTGTCTAAACATCATATAATGCCAACCGAATCCGAATATTTTCTTCTAAAGTTAAGTCATCAATAAGCAAAAATTACTTTATCCGGAAAATGCTTCAACCTGTCAGATTCTCTTGATACATAACAAGAGGGATGAAAGCTGAGCAGAAGTATCACGTGATCTGCCTCAAAGTCACGTGACACCGTCCACAATGCAGACCACGTGTAGTATCCTTGAAGCACGTGTCCTTCCTCGCAGTCCACTGATCGTAAAACACTGTTCACTTTCCACGTCCCGTTTCGTGAAGAAAACAGATCTTTACACGAATTTGTTCACAGTATTTGTACGGAACGTACACATGGCCGAATCATTTTCGGCCTTTGACCAGGTACATTCCTTTAACCAGGAATTTCAACTTTGGGTAAGGTTTCGTCACGTGGCAGCATCGTCGTGACTCCAACATGTTGTGAGTTTACATCGACGTAAGCATAATGTTGATGTTCATGCAAAATTATAGCCACTATCATGTTGTGAGTTTACATCATCGCTTTTCTGTTTTCCACAACTTCTATAATCACTTTGTCGTTATTTGGTGTTTTTTGGTTTATATGGTTTCGTATCTATTCAAGTAATTACATGGTGCCAAGTGATACTGAGCCTGAACTGGATTTGGCCATTAGTTACATTCAAACGGTATCGAAAGATACTACACAATTAAAGTTCACAATTGCTTCCCTTTTTAATAAGTGAAGAGATGAATATTCCTAGCATTTGGCTTCATTAAATTGATTGACTGATACTTGACGAACTGAATGATATTGCAACTTCTTGCTAAATCACCAAAAAAATTGCGTTACCTAGTTTATTTTTATTTTTTTGCTAAAATTTGGAAATCTTCAAAGTTTTATTACCTAGTTAACGAATTGAATGATATTAAGCAAGATAAAATTTTAAAATCTCGTTTTTTCGTTTTTAAAAAAAAAAAATTATTTCTTCTTTTCGTCATTTGTCTATCATAACAGAGGCGTGATGTAACCCTAACTGTAGCAGAGGTGGGCTACGGTAGACAAAACAAAACAAATAAAAAGAGTTGGGCTGTAAATATATCGTATGGGCCAATAGAAAAAACATAAATCAAAGGTCGAACTTAGGTTGATAATCCAATGAATTAGTTAAGAGCTTAACGTAGGAAGATTCCACCCTCATGACAGTATATACTATATACGCATTTGTCACGTTTTGTCAACAACACATCCGGCCACTAAACTAATAGATATTATTGACCTTACTGATCATGCTTCCTTTGCATTATCAAAGAAGGCCAGGCTTGATTAGGATATTGATTAATAGTTTTCTTTTGTTCTGTCTATATAAAAAAAGACCTTCCTTCTATAGAGACTAACACACCTCTAGATCTCTCCTTCCCTCTTCAAACCTCACCTCTTTGATTGTATCTCCATCCAAATACTGTTTCAAGACTCTCCAATGGGTCCAGCTAAATTGCAAGAACAGTTGATATGGCGCGAATCTGACATCAATAAAAGTAAGTCAATAAGAAATCAGATTAGCAAAAATAAATAAATTAAAGACTAGCAATGGCGTTGTACTTGTCTCTGTTTCTTGTCAACGTTTGTTTTGCTTTTCGTTTTTTTTTTTCCTTTCCATTTTTACCCTATAGTATCAACCGAAAATCACTGTAACTTTGATCTTTAATTCCGTTTTTAGCATAAATATATTATAATTTAAAGGACTTTCCGAAGTTAATTTTCTTTAGTTTATTATATATGAACAAAACAAAATCGGTTATTTTATTCAGTTTGGTTTCAAAACTTAAGAGTTATTCTGGATGTGACATCGCATCTAACTCTATCACAAAAATATTACAGTAAATAAAGTCCATAATACAAAATTACAAATAACTTACGAGTTTATTGTCAGATTATACAAAGAAAATCTTTCACGTTCTAACTTTTTCTTGTTTAGTTACATTCTGCTAAGAATCTGAGAGCCAACTGTAAATCTTGTTGTGTAAATGATCAGGCTCTGTACTTAGCAGACACTTCCCCGGCCAAGAAGCTGAAACCAAAAGCAATGGAAAAATGGCTGTTGTGATGTCGGAAACAGGGGTCGTGGCAGCTGATCACGAGACATGTTCCGAGATCGGAGCTTACGTGCTAAGAAGACTCGGCGGCACCGCGGTGGATGCCGCAGTGGCTGTCGCATTTAGCTTAGGTGTGTTGAATCCATCGTCGAGTGGAATCGGTGGTGGATCCTTAATGGTTGTGGGTTCATCAGCCAGCTCGGTCGCCACTGCTTATGACATGAGAGAAACTGCTCCACTGGCTGCTTCACAGGTTCTTTAAGAAAACATAGTTACATCCTAGGCATTTAAACCGAAATTCGAATAGAGAAAGCCGAACCAAAATGAAACCAATGTTCATAAATATCCAATTTTTTTTCAATATATCTGGAACGTAGAATCATTCCAGAATATCAAAAATACAATTTATTTTCTTAAAATATTAATTATACTTAAGTTTTAAAGTTACCAAATATTTAAAAATACTATTTACAAACAAACTATTTAAAAATCGGATCCCCTGAATATTTTTCTCCAAAATATTTATATTTATCTGAATTATGCTAGATTTTATCAAAATTTCAAACATATATTTTTCTCTGAATTATCCAAAAATCCAAAACCAAATTAGAATTAAAATTTTATCGAATATTAGCTGGTTCATAGTTATTCAAATCAAACCAAAAATAAAAAAGCAAACTAAAACCAAACTAAAATTCATAAATAAGCAAATCGTTTATATATCATATATCTTTACAACCAACAAATAATAAATCTCAATCCAACTCTGAAGGCCAATGCCTAATTACATCTTTTATTACAGTTTACTAGTAAGTAGTAACTAAAAAACATATCCTATTATGTAATGTAACAATCTGTAATCAAACTTTGTAAATTTTTATGAATTGTTAAATTATATAGGATATGTTTGAGAACAGAGAGGCGGAGAGAATAGTAGGACCATTATCAATAGCAGTTCCTGGAGAAATAGCTGGACTTTACAAAGCATGGGAGACACACGGTCGTGTCCCATGGAAACTACTTGTCGAACCATCTATCAAGCTTGCCCGAGACGGTTTCGAAGTTGGTTCGCATCTCGACTTCGCCTTGTCCAAGAACGAGTCTATGATCAAGAACGACACTGGTTTGAAGAGTGTTTTTACTAAAGAGGGCGAGTTGTTGAAGAAAGGAGATATATGTTACAACACGAAACTCGGTGAGACCTTAGAAGCAGTTGCTGAGAAAGGTATGAAGGCGTTTTACGAGGAGGAAGTGGCTGAAAAGCTTGTGAACGATGTGAGGGAAGCTGGAGGGATCATAACAATGGAAGATTTGCGGAGTTATGATGTTAAAGTTAGTGATGCGATGGTTGTTGACGATGTTATGGGGTATAAAATACATGGCATGTGGCCTCCTGCATGTGGAACTACTGGTTTTGCAATGGTGAGGATGATGATTTCTTTCTTATTTGAAAGTGTTAATAGCTTGAATATTTTGATGTTGAAATAAACAGATAATGAATGTATTGGAGAGGTACATGAAAGTCAAGGCTAGTGATGAGAATCTTGGTTTGCATCGACTTATAGAAGTCATGAAACATATGCTTGCAGCTAGAATGGATCTTGGAGATCCTGCGTTTGTTGATGGCATTGCTAATGTTGTTGACAATTTGCTCTCTAAGTCTTATGCCGAAACAATACAGAAAAAAATATCGGACACTACGACATTCCCACCAGAATATTACCTCAATAAGTAAGTGGTTGATGTAACCAAAGCAGGCTTTATGAGAATCCTTTGAGATTTTATGTGATGTTGTGACAGATATAATCAGCTTGAGGATCAAGGGACGACTCACTTTTGTGTGGTGGATAAAGATAGAAACGCTGTGTCAATGACTACAACTGTGAACTATGCGTTCGGGTCAGGGTTTATGTCGCCTTCAACAGGTATTATACTCAACGGCCAGATGGAGGATTTTGCGATACCAACCTTGGTCTCTTCTTGTACCCTCCCTCCAGCACCCACGAACTATATTGCGCCAAAGAAGAGAGCTTTGTCTTCTATGATGCCATTGATAATCACAAAGGTAGTTTCAAGAACTCAAAAATCAATACAAAGCCAAAACAATGGACGGCCAAAACAGAGGATTTTTTGGTAAGCTAACAATATTGATTGTTCTTTCTTGTAGGACAATGAACTGGTTGGAGTAATTGGTGCGAGTGGTGGGCCTTATATATTTCCTGCGGTGATCCAAGTGTTCCTCAATCACTTTATCTTCAAGATGAGTCCTCTAGAGGCTGTGCAGAGTCCAAGAGTTTACCCTAAGGTAATGAATGCATCAAAGACAACACACCTTTTTTGGGAGGATTTTTCATCGAATTCCTTTTTTTTTTTTTCATTTTTATGCAGTTGAAACCAAACAAAGTGTTATATGAAGACATGGAAGTGTACAATGGAGATCATATTAAGCTTAAAGAAGAGACTCAAGAGTTCTTGAAGGGGAGATGCCATGAGTTAGTGGTTACAAGTGTGGGAGGCATTGTTCAACTAATTGTTCAAAACAAAGTAGATGATTTTAAGACAGTTTTGACGGCAGTTAGTGACATTCGGAAAGATGGGAAGCCAGCATGCTGCTAATGTTGCACTCGCTCTTTTACTCCTCCTCTTATGTTTTTTTTTGTTGCAAAATTTCAGTTTAAAATGTTGGTTAGAACGTTTTTTAATCAGCATCTAAACTTATTCTTACAACATAAATTAATACGTATTACACAAATTGTTGATTATCTGGCTAAAAGTATTTTGATGCATACTAAAAAGACGTGTGGAAAGAAATGTAAATTACTAAATGAAGAAAACAGGGAACACTGCATTGATATATTACATCAATGTAAAAGCATGTTTATTGAAGGTTTATTGATCATCAATGTTTAATGTAAGAAACTCGTTCTAAAAAAAACCTCAATACACATGCTCTAAATTAGTGTTTTAATTTGCAGTGGGAGGTAGGAAATAAATGTGATCAAATCAACTTCTAAGCGAAAATATTACATCAATATAACAGAGACAGAGAAGAAAACAGTGTTAATATATTTTCAACAAGAGAAAAGAACAAACATAAAAAGCTCGTGAATATCATCGACTATAATTGAGTTGATAAGCTACAAACAGAAAAGCTGTCCATATATTTTTCAAAAAAAATATCTATAAAAATGATATTCTTTAGAACACCCCCAATGGAGATGCTCTTAGGAGAAAAGCTTTCACTTCTTTTTCCAAATTGTTTTAGGAATATGCTACTCATTAGCTAACATGTAACCAATAGGCAAACCAATAATCTCTCTCTCTTTTTCAAAATCACCATTGCAAATTGTCTGAATATTCTATGATGTTTTCACACGAAATAACTTCGATATAGTCTTATACTAAAACGATTTTTTTTTTCTTTGTGCTTCAGCAACTGTATCAAACAACGTTTTTTTTTTTTGAAGTTGTATCAAACAACGTTTGTAATAATAAATGCATCATCGGCTGATCGCATCGCGTCAACGTTTTTACAGTCTGTTTCCACCTTTGCATCACGATAGTTGTATGTATATAATTAATGGGAAACACATGACTGATGCAAAATATTATATTAACTATTTTATACATTATTAATAGTTACGTAGAGGACGTGCAGTTTCATGCAACATTAACACATTTTAGGCGTAATACATCATCTGATCTCTCTTCGGACGCTATCCGGCTATATAATCTCATCTCTCTCCGATTGTATCTCCACATTTCCAAATTATTATTGAATAGAGACTTGACTCCCTTAGTAAAAAAGAGTACACAAAATGGATCGGAGTACATTGCGAGATCCATTTTTGGACATCGAAAAATATGACACGACGGTTTCTGACGTCAATAAAAACAGGTCAACAAGAAACCGGATTGCAATTGCTGTGTGTTTGTCTCTCTTTCTTTTCGGAGGCGCAGGTACATGTTGCATTCTTTACTTTCTCTTTAACCAATGCTGCCAAATCGAAGTTTGGTTTGATTTTTTGTATAATTGACTATTTTTCCATTTACGAAAATATAGACTAGAGGTTTTGGTTTCTTCATGGATTCAATTTATTGTTCTACATATAAACCATTTTCAATAATAATAACTAAATTTTAGTTAATTGGTTCATAGTCTTCTAGGGTTTAATTCGGTTCCCTCTACATTTTTGTCACAATAATATAGTTTTAGATAAATGAAGTCCATAATACAAATGAGTTAATATGAAATATTTTTCTTGTATAACTATCAGGGTTTACATTCATCAGTCATTTTACGGGCGAAGAAGCTGAAACCAAAAGCAATGACAAAGACTTCGTTGTGACGTCGAAAACGGGCGTCGTCGCCGCCGATCACGAGACATGTTCAGAGATTGGCGCTGACGTGCTAAGACGACTCGATGGCTCAGCCGTAGACGCCGCAGTGGCCGTTGCATTTTGCTTAGGTGTCGTGAATCCTACGTCTAGTGGAATCGGTGGTGGAGCCTTCATGGTGGTCGGCTCCGCAACAGGTTCAGCGAAAGCTTATGACATGCGAGAAACCGCTTCTTCCGCTGCATACAAGGTTTTTCTCATCACTACCAAAGTGTTACATGTTCTATTAATTTTTTCCTTCTTTTTGGTTTTTCTAAATTCTGTATATATATTTACTTTATTATTTTGGTTATCTTTACTTCGATCTATATACGCTGAAAGAGATCTTGTACAAAATTGTACAAAATAAAAGATGTAATAAAAATAAGTATTGTTAAATATTTAAACTAAGAAAAAGTTGCTAAAAAGTTCCATATGCATAATTATGAACTTAATTATTAATGATTTTTTTTTCTTCTTTTTTTATCCACAACTCACATATGCAAGCATGATTATCACTGAACCCCTTAATGGGGTTCTTAAATTTTACTTTTTTATTTTTTGTGTCAGATTTTTTTTAAAAAAAAAAAAAAAAAAAACCAATCGCGGGCTGACACGTGTCAGTGGGGCCCGCGAACAGTGCAAGAGACGGTTCTTATTTAAGAGATTTTAAAACCGTCTCTTGCACGGGTCCCACATGTCAGTGGGGCCCGCGAACAGTGCAAGAGACCATAATAAGATACCCCTTTAATCATGCTCTAAGAGCATGTTTATTGATGGTCTCTTAGAACAGGTTTTTTAGCGGAATTTAAGAGACAGTCTCTTAGCTTTTAACTGAAAAATTTAAGAGACCGTCTCTTAAATTCCGCTAAGAAATTCGTCCTAAGAGACCCTCAATAAATATGTTTTAATAGGTTTGAACTTTAAACCACTAGGTTGAAAGTTCCGAAGAATGAATAACGTTTTTAGTGCTACTAATTTGAATTTTTTTTTGTTTGTTTATGATATAAGAGTTTTTGTAGTAAGGAAACTTTGTAGTTTTATTTATAAATTGTAAAACCCTTGAATAGGATATGTTCGAGGGCAGAGTGGAAAAGCAACAAAAAGGACCATTGTCTGTAGCAGTTCCGGGAGAGGTAGCCGGTCTATACGAAGCGTGGACCAACAACGGCCGCCGTGTCGACTGGAAACTGCTGGTAGAGCCGTCTATCAAACTGTCTCGAGATGGTTTCGTGGTTGGTCCACATCTCGCCTACGCCTTATCCACAAAAGAGGAAATGATCAGGAATGATCCTGGTTTAAAGAGTATTTTCGTTATCGCAGACAAATTGTTGACGAAAGGGGATACATGTAAGAACATCAAACTCGCTGAGACGTTGGAAAAGGTGGCAGAGAAAGGGATGAAAGCGTTTTACCAAGATGATGTGGCTGAAAATCTTGTAAATGATCTGAATAACGCCGGAGGGAACATGACGTTGGATGATTTGAGGAGTTATAAAGTTAACGTGACCGATGCAATGGTTGTAAATGATGTTATGGGGTTTAAACTACAAGGAATGTGGCCTCCTTCTAGTGGAACGTCAGGTTTTGCAATGGTGAGAAACTGAGAATGATGACTTCCATATGAATATTGTGCAATGATGTTATTAATAGTTTTCATGTAACAGGTTATGAATATATTGGAGGAATACAAAAACATAAATGCTACTGATAAGAATCTTGTTCTGCATCGTGTTATAGAAGCCATAAAGTTTATGCTTGCGGCTCGTATGGATCTTGGAGATCCTGCTTTTGTTGATGGAATATCTGATGTTGTGAAAAAGATGATCTCTAGGCCTTACGCCCAAAAGATTAAGAGCAAAATATCCGATGACACGACTCACCCACCAGAATATTACCTCAGCGAGTAAGTGATTGATTCAACTAGACTGAGCCTATAAAGAAACTTATGTGTTACCTTGTGTTTATAACAGATATAGTCAGCTCAGGGATCAAGGGACGAGCCACTTCTGTGTAGTGGATAAAGACAGAAACGTTGTGTCGATGACAACAACTGTGAACTATGCGTTCGGGTCAGGGTTTATGTCGACTTCTACTGGTATTATTCTCAACAACCAGATGGCTGATTTCTCCATACCAACCGAGGAATCTGCCGCACCCGCGAATTACATTAAGGCAAACAAGAGGCCTTTGTCTTCCATGATGCCTCTAATCATCACAAAGGTAATTTATAGATGATGCAAAATCAAGAACAAAAAGTTCGGTCTTTCGTTTTTTGTCAAGCAAAACATAACTGAAACAGGGGATCTAAGGGTTTCTCAACGAAACATAGCCAAAACTAGTGTCTCAGTGATATAAAAAACATAACCAGAAGAGTTTAGGTTCGTTACTGTCTCAGTGAAACAGAACAAAAAGAATGACTTATACTTGTCTTAACAAATAATACAGAGTAAAAACAGAGGAACATAAGTACATTTATTTTCTCAACTGAACAGAGTGAAAACAGAGGATTGTAAGTGACCTAACTGTTTTTGCTTTTGTTTCTTTCTGGTAGGACAATGAGCTAGTCGGAGTTATTGGAGCGAGCGGCGGGATTTATATAATTCCGGCAGTAATCCAAGTGTTCCTCAATCACTTTGTCTTGAATATGAGTCCTCTAGAGGCTGTGAAGAGTCCAAGAGTGTATCACAAGGTACGTGCATCAATCACAAACACACAATTTTTCAAACAGTTTTGAATCATAATAATGTTTTTTTTTGGTTTTGTGCAGTTGATACCAAACCAAGTGTTATATGAGGACTGGGAAGTGTACAATAAAGATCATATTTTGCTTAAAAAAGAGACTCAAGACTTCTTGAAGACGAAAAAACATGAACTAGTGTCTACAAAAGTGGGAGCCACTGTTCAATTTGTTGTCCAGAACAGAGTAGATGATTCTACGACAGTTCTGACGGCAGTTAGTGATCTCCGGAAAGACGGGAAGCCAGCTGCTGCCGATGCTGCTCCAACTCCTGCTCCAGCTCCTTCACCTATGTTTTGAAGTTATTGGCCAACATAATTTCTGCTTAATCTCCCTTTAATACTTCTTTTTTTTCTTTTACCTATTTAAATATGGTCAATAAAACTTCTTTAAATCGTTGATTATGTCTTCCTATAAAAGAATCTTTTATGGGCCATTCTCAGTAAAGTTAGAATTATATTTTGGGTGTCTTTCATTTTCAAGGTCCATGATATTGACATTTTATCAGTATTAAAAAATGTGAACAATTATCCCAAAAGAAAATTGTGGACAAGATAACTAATTCAAACAAAAATTATAATACAGTTAAGATAAGATTATTTAAGAAGTTGTCATTTGCCAAATTTATATTTTTTACCATTTTTAAAATTTTATTCAGAACATGTAAATGGGCGGTTTCTATATTTTTAACAGAAAAACTCCAACTACTTTATTCCTCTTATTTATATATTACTCCATCTTAAAATAAACTGATTGGGTTTCAACTTTTAGTATTGCGTGTAGAGTTTTGTTTAGAAGAATATTTAGACAACCAATCACAAACTTAAAAGAATAAATCCAAAACACATAGCAACTTGGGAATCTAACTCTCTTTTGGACCCCATTCACTATCTTCTCTCTTAGATTCAGAGAGGAAAGAGAGAGAGAGATAACGAATATGGTTCACAGAATCCTCACCGATTCTCTTCTAGAAACCAACCAAGAAACGGTCACAGAAAATAAGAAACAGAGAAACAATCTGAGGTTTGCTCTTCCTCTGCTTCTTCTGACTCTAGTCGCAGTTTCAGGTCTGTTTCTTCTCCTTCTAATGATACATGAACCATTACATGACCTCATAGACTTTTGGCAACTGTTACAGAACGTTTAACTCTTTTGTTCTCTGTTTGTAGGTTATTGCTTTAGTAACAACATAACACTTTGGTTGTCGAGAGAAGCTACCAACCGTTACAGTCTTAGCCATGGAGCGAGAAGCGACGCAGTTGAGTCAGAGAACGGTGTTGTTGCGGCTGACGATGGCAGGTGCTCTGATATTGGTGCCTCTGTTCTCAGAAGAGGTGGACATGCGGTTGACGCCGCCGTGGCTACTTCCTTATGTGTCGGTGTTGTTAATCCCATGTCTAGCGGAATTGGCGGTGGAGCCTTCTTGATAGTTAGCTCCATGGAAGATTCGAAAGCTGAGGCCTTTGACATGAGAGAAACTGCTCCATTAGCTGCTTCTAAGGTATGAAGTCTCTTCTTGATCTAGTTTTCGAACTTAGTTCAACATGGCCGGCTTTGAGATTTTGAAATAATTACTATACATATATATATTTAATCATTTAAGTAAGCCAAAATGATATAATACATATTAACCACTATTCCCTCTGTTTCATTTTGAGATTTTATTTTTGTTTCATAAAAAGTGTCGTTTTCTATTTTCAAAGTATAATTTATTAATTTTATTTTTCAGTTTAATTTTTTATTGGTTGAAATATGATTAGGTGTATGGGTAATGATGTTTTTACATGGAAAATATACAAAATTAAATGTTTTTTTAATCAGTGTGAACAACTCAAAAATGACACTTATTATGAAAGGGAGTAATATTTTGGGAATCATAGGCGAATGTTTCATTTCGTTATGTTTAGAACTGGGTTTGAAGTACAATGTGTTTAGCCTTTGAACTGATGATGCAGGACATGTATAAGAGCGATGAGGATGCGAAGTCCATAGGCGCATTGTCGATGGGAGTTCCAGGAGAGATAGCTGGACTCTACGAGGCCTGGAAACGATACGGACGCCTTCAGTGGAAGCCGCTTTTCGAGCCAGCTATTGAGCTGGCACGAGGCGGCTTTGTGGTGGCTCCGTATCTTGGACGAGCCATATCGAAACACTCTTCAATGATACTTAAAGACCCGGGTTTACGGAATGTCTTCTCAAGAAACGGAAAGGTTTTGAAACCTGGTGAGACTTGCTATAACCCGGAACTAGCTCGGAGTCTAGAGATGATCTCCGAGCTAGGTCCGGCTGCGTTTTACAATGGGACAGTAGGCGAAAAGCTCGTCAAGGATGTGAAATTGGCGGGAGGGATTATAACAATGGATGACTTAAGAAGCTATAAAGTCAGAGTCACTAATGCAATGGCTGTGGATGTTATGGGTTACAGGATCTACGGAATGCCACCTCCGTCGAGCGGAACAGTTGGTTTCTCGATGGTTATGAACATTTTGGACAGCTACTCGGAGCTATACACTGGTTCAGGAAATGACCTTGGTCTGCACCGTTTGATAGAAGCAATGAAACATATGTTCGCAGCTAGAATGGATCTTGGAGATCCTGAGTTTGTTAACATAACAAACGTTATGAAGCAAATGTTATCAAAGCCTCGTGCTGAAGGTATAAGAGAGAGGATTTTGGACAACACGACGTTCCCGCCTGAGTATTACTTGAACCGTTGGAGCCAGCTTAGGGACCAAGGGACGAGTCATTTCAGCATTGTGGATTCGGACAGAAACACTGTGTCTATGACAACAACTGTGAACTATGTTTTTGGTGCTGGAGTTTTGTCTCCTTCCACGGGGATTGTGCTTAACAACGAGATGGATGACTTCTCTGTACCAACGGAGAACACTCCTGACACTCTCCCTCCTGCTCCTACAAACTTCATTGAACCAAACAAAAGACCTTTGTCTTCCATGACACCTCTTGTTATCACCAAGGTTTAGCATCAACGTCACACACTCACACATTCACACTTTAAGAAACTTCACGGTTGTTTACATTTTCAGGACGGTGAGTTGGTGGCGACGCTTGGAGGAAGTGGAGGAATGAAGATAATCCCTGCGGTGATTCAAGTTTTCCTTAACTGCTTTGTGTTGAAGATGAAACCGTTAGAAGCTGTAGAGAGTGCAAGAGTTTACCATAAGGTGACAAAAACTACATATCATAAATGTTTTTTTTTAAAACCAATATTCAGATGAAATAACCATTGGTTTGTTTGGTTATTGTTGCAGTTAATACCCAACTTTGTTCAATATGAGAACTTCACGGCGATTAATGGTGATCACATTGGAGTTACTAAAGATAGCAAGATGTTCTTGGCAGAGAGGGGACATGAGCTTGAGGAGATATCAGGTGGAGCTATTATTCAACTTATTGTTCAGAGTTTGAAGGAAGATAAAGAAGAAGAGATGATTCTTGATTTTGGAAGGAAACTTGGTAAAGAATCTAGCAAGAGATTGAAACTATTCAAGGGATTACTTACTGCAGTTAGTGATCCTCGTAAAGATGGTAAGCCAGCTGCAGTTTGATTTACTAATAGTTTCCTCATTCAACTACCATTTTCTATCATTATAAGTTCAATAAAACGATGTATATAAACTTTATTAATATAAATTGTAAATTACAGTTTGGTAAAAGAAAAAACAAACCTAAAGTTAAATAAGAATGTAGAGTATATGTCTGAAAGCATCACATGACACAAATAAAAAAAAAACAGTAACATTAAACCAAACATCTCATAAAGTTTCAGACTTTCTTTTTCCCGCTCGGACACATTTGCAGAGTTCTTCACATATCGTATCAAAGAACAGAGGAAAAAAAACAGAGTTGACGTACAGAAGAACTATGGAGGAGTAAGGAGAATCAGGCCATCACGGGCTTTGTGGTGAATGTTTTTGGATGAAGGGTAAGAGGATAGTGAACAAGCAGAGCCGGGCCAGACATTTCTCGGCCCAGAAACATAAACAAGTGACGATATGTTTGTGGTTTATTGCTTTAAACAAGAAGAAGATTCAAGACAACAGTAGAAAAGAGACAGTTATGAAGGGAAGACTTACTTAAAAAGACGAAAAAATAAAAATCAAAGAACTGTATAGAAGGAAAGGTATTAGTAAGTCCGGCCCAGATAACCTTAAGCCCATCCTTTTTCTGAACTAATCTAATAACCATAATTGCCTGGTCCGATATATGTTAATATTGGTTTATCTTATATTAATCTCAAACATTATCCCTTTCACCACTGCGTTTTCATGACAACTGTTTCATGATTCTATAACAAGCTGTGTCCGATTTGGTTTTCACTAGAGTAAAATATTACATGAAGGTTTTATGGTGGATTATACTAGAAACTGTAATCTATATTATAAGCTTTTTCTATCAAGTCTTACGCCAATATATATATATATATATATAATATATTTGCTATTATCCAATTCAAGCTTGCACATCTTCTTGAGTCGGAGCCAATAGTATAACACCCTTCTCAAACGAGCTAATTTTTTTTTTTTTTTTAATAAAAAGGTTAAATCCGGATCTATTAAAAACACATATCTAATTTTCAGGTGGGAGGTGCATCCCACATATAAATCTTCTTCCGGATATTCAAATAGACCGTAAGCTATGAGTTCATATCCGCATAACTACATGTAGAGTTAATAATTTCACATTAGAGAACAATCGATCTTTAGCCTGGATCAACAAGACAACTCTTCCTCTAGTAAAACCACTAGACCACCACCGATGTGGTTGAAGCTAAAAACTTGCATAATTTATAAATTTAATTTCAAAAAGGTTATAGAAAATTACATAAAAAATAAAAATTATGAGAAAAGATATGATAATTCAGACAAAGAGGCAATCATTAGCATCTACATGTTCAAGACATATCTTTGGCCCCTCCATGATTTCATTCTTTGACTCCCAACATTTTTTTAAAAAAAAGCTTTAGTTAACAATCTATGATGTGTATTCTGTATACACATTACATATATATAGGATTTTTTTTCCTCTTTTTTCCTTTGGTGGTTTTTACCGTTGGGATTGAGATGATCTTTTGTGTATTCTTAACTCGAATCTCTTAACGATAAAGTTACAATCCTTGTGAAATCCAAATGCTTTTGGTTTAATTTATACTAGATTTTGTTTTATCATTAATAAGCTAGATTCTTCTGTCGTGCTTATATATTCCAATTCAATATAACCATTATGTTTTATCAGTTTATGTCAACCCTTTCATTCTGATCCCGCTTATTAAAATAGACGGGAATATTTTTTTTGTCACACTTAAAAAAATACTAACCTAAATTCCTTACAGATTACACCAGTCGATCACCAGGTCGAAAATATCATAAACGTCCAACGGCTCTAGAATAGTAGAATGTTTGGCAGTTTAATTTAGATTCTTCGAACAATAATTATAATATAAAAGAGTCGACGAGAGTTCCAAGATCTAAAACTACAATCCAATTCAGAGGTCTTCACTCATGGACCCATCGTTTGTGGCGTCTATTAATCTTGAGTTCGTACATCATAAAGAGTCGTATGAGGTTATTACACATGAGATATGACATTTTAGAGCATGTTTATTAAGGGTCTTTTAGAGCGGGATTCTTAACAAGATTTAAGAGACGATTTCTTAACTTTTAACTAAAAAATATATTTAAGAGATATTTCTTAATTTTTTAATTAAAAACTAAAAAACTATTTCTTAAATCTCGGTAAAAGACTGTTCTAAAAAACTCTCAATAAACATGTTCTTAGTAACTTTTCTTCGACTAATGATTTTCGTTTTATTCATAGAATTCCGTTGTTCGTTTATATAATTATATTTTTGTTACGAAAAGAAACTTTATTTGTAATCTATCTTACGTTTATGATCTAAGTATGAAGCTTATTCGCAAAGTTTAAGGGAGTACACGTTTCTTTTACCCTTATATCCTATTTATTCGCTTTGTTTCTTCGTTAGTTTTGACCGTATATATATATTAAAAAATTTGATGAAAAAACACAGAGGATTAATTATACGATAGAAATTTGTAATCATTACAGTCAAGGTACTCGAGATCAATGAAGAAAAAAGAATATATAATCCATCTAGAGTATTATGAAACCGTATGATAGAGAACGCGTACAATAAATATGTTTGAAGAACAAATACTTCTTTCACCAATAAAAGGAACATGTACTACTTTAAATTAATAATTAAGCGTAATATTTTCAAGGCTAATATCACTAAACATTTTTATGGGAAAAGGAAACTATTGTCTGATTTGAAACAATGTAAAAAGAATAATTGCATGATTTCATAATTCATGCTAACGTAAACGGATCTACAAGGACACCATATAATAATATTAAACAAATCAAATTAAACTATATATAATAAGAAAATTAAGAGATGGTGTGGTCCATATGATGGGTACACTGCTCAAATTACCTTACTTATCAAGCAACCTCTTTATTTCTTTCTCTCTGCAAAGATTGAAATTAAAAACAAAAAAAAAACAAAAAGAAAACCAAATTTGAATAACAAAAGAATAATGATCACTTCCTCCAGCTCCATGCCCATGTGACCTCTCTTCCTCTTCTCCTCTTTTTTTTTTTCTTTCTTTCTTTGATATACATCTCTTCTTCTTTTTTGTTTGTTTATTAGTTATATATCTTTTGTTCTTAACCTTCCCAAATTCAAGATTACACATGTAGTTACATATATATATATCAAATGATACGTTTAGTAACACTGAAATACATGCATTGCATCATATGAAATTTCATCATCTACAAAGGACGCATAATTGCTAAAAGTTAACAGTAATGAATCTCACATTTCTTTCCCAACATGAAACTCATAATAAATCATAAATATGATAGAATCCTTTTGATATATTTTGTAGTAGTTTAATTTTCATCATACCACAAATATAACATAAGAATGTCACAAATTTTAGATGTTTTCAGAATATGCACTATGTGTACACTAGCATATACAGACACGTATACATTATACATGTAAATGTATATAAACATAAGTAATTATAATTTTGAAGTGTATGGTTCTGTAGATATAACAAACCGCTTCAAAGACTCATAGCAGCTTCTTAAACCAGCAAAGGCGAAATAAAAGGGTCTCAATGAAAGGTGGGTCAGTGAATGGGTTTCAGAGCCACCTTTTCCTTTTTCTCGCTTACTTCTTCAGTTAAAGTTTGAGATAAACACATATTTTTATATATATATACATATATTAATTCCCTAAAAAATCTCTCGTATGTTTTTATTAATTTATACCCTTCACATCCCAACTCTCATACTTTCTTCTTCTTCTTCTCCCCATCTCCTTCTTCGTTTGTTGACTCTCTCTCTCTCCTCTTTGCTATCTCTCTCTCTCTTTCATGATTTGCTTAGATCTTATCCTGCTCGACCAAGTTTGTTCCTTTTAGCATAATTTGAGGGTTAATTCCCCATAAATTCTTACTTTGTCTTGTTCTTGTGTCGGTTTAGGTTTTCAAGAAAAACCCTCTTTTGTCTTGTCTCCTCAAAATCAGTGGTTTATTCTCCATAATAAAAGAGGGTTTTATTCAAATCCTGCCTCTCTCTTTCTCTATATATTCTTTAACTCTCGGAAATGATCAGAAGATCTTTGTTATTATCTCTTCACCTACACACATACGCATAAGAGAAAGTTGATCAGAAGAACTAGCTAGGGATAAAGATGAGCAAGAGTAATCATGCTGGTTCGGTGACAGGTTCGGATATAATAGACGCAAAGATCGAAGAACATCAACTTTGTGGATCCAAGAAGTGTCCCAGCTGCGGCCACAAGCTCGAGGGGAAACCAGTAAGTAATATTCCTTTTTTTTCTTTTATTTTAATAACTTAAAAATTAATTGTTTCTACCTTCCTTTCTCATTTTTAGTCACTTCTAAATGTTATTTAAGAGAAAGAGGAATAGAATCAAATGAAGAGCATCAAGAATGATGCTCGCTGTTGTATTCTCTTGCTTACAGAATTTCAAAATCCAAATTTTAAAGCGTCTATATACGAGTCTTTTATATGTATAGTTGTCTATATACTCTCTTGTTCTTTTTCTTTATTCTCAAATATAAATTTTCACTTTTATTCTTTATAGCAGGATTGGGTTGGTCTACCCGCAGGAGTGAAATTTGACCCAACAGATCAGGAATTGATAGAACATTTAGAGGCAAAAGTCTTAGTTAAAGATATTAAATCTCACCCTCTCATTGACGAATTCATCCCCACCATTGAAGGCGAAGACGGCATTTGCTACACTCATCCCGAGAAGCTTCCCGGTACATATAAACACCTTCATGCAGTCCATACATCACATATATCTTCATTATAATATATGTTTGTTAATATGACTATAACATTGGGTCACACCAAAGTTTGAATACTTTTTAGTTTCTTTGTTGGGTCTCACCAAATCTTTAATCTTGTATATATGTTTTGATCACGCATACTTCATATTTTCCCATGCATTCCATATTTATAACGCATATATATATATGTACTTCTTTTTATTATAAATATATGATTGGTTGATATGACTATATAGAGAATTGGGTCATACCAAAGTTTGAATCCTTTCAATTTGGGTCACACAAGAAAAATATAAACTAACAAAAAAATATTTTATTTATTTTAAATTTTTGGTAGGAGTGACTAGAGATGGTTTAAGCAGACACTTCTTTCATAGACCATCAAAGGCGTATACGACGGGAACAAGAAAGCGAAGGAAGATTCAAACGGAAAGTGACAATAATATACAAGGAAGTGGTAGCTCCGGTGAGACGAGGTGGCATAAGACCGGTAAGACAAGACCGGTTATGGTTAACGGTAAGCAAAAAGGTTGTAAGAAGATATTGGTTTTGTATACCAATTTTGGTAAGAATCGAAAACCGGAGAAAACCAATTGGGTAATGCATCAATATCATTTGGGGACACATGAGGAAGAGAAAGAAGGAGAGCTTGTTGTGTCTAAGATCTTTTATCAGACTCAACCTAGGCAATGCAATTGGTCTTCTACTTCGAGCTTGAACGCTATAGGCGGTGAAGTGAATAGCGGTGGAGGCGGCGGAGAGTATCATATGAGGAGAGATAGTGGGACTACTAGTGGTGGGAGTTGTTCTTCGTCTAGGGAGATTATGAATGTCAATCCTCTAAATAGATCTGATGAAGTAGGTGGCGTGATGGCTGTTCCGGCGGCTACTACGGCGGTTGCGGCTGGTCTCCCGAGTTATGCAATGGATCAACTTAGCTTTGTTCCCTTTATGAAGAGCTTCGATGAGGTATGCGTCGAGTTTTGCTTTATTTCATTTAAAATTTTCGTTGGATAAAATAAGTATTAACTGTAATACATACAATATAAACTGATTCTAATATCAACATAAAAAATTCAATAGTTATTATTAAAAATAAACTGGTAAATGTTATAAGGCAATTTAAAAAACAAAAAATATCTGCATAGAGAATCTTTGTTTTATTCCATGTGTTGATTACTTTATTTTGAATTCAATTTTGATTCACTATTAATGAGATTTAAGGAAAAGAAAAAGAGAATGTTTTAAGAATATGTTAGGGTTACTATTTGCTTGCATTGCAAGTAGACAGTGCTATTAAGGTTATTTACTTTAATATTATGCATTTACCAAATGATTTAATATTATGTATTTAAAAAAAGGATTTTAAAGAAAATCAATTTATTCGCGATGATAATGAACGATTTAGTGAAAATTAATTTTTAACTAACAAAATGACCTAAAATTTTACCAGACGTATAAAATCAGAAAACAATGTCTAAACTGCAACGGTCCAAACAAATAATGGAATGATTCTCAGACCGGTCCAGCTGATGTAGCAATTGTTATCGATAACAATTAGTAATTGTTAATAATTTTCAGATGGCGAGGAGGGAAACTCCTCAGATCGGGCAAGCTACATGTGAGGATGTTATGGCAGAACAACATCGTCTTCGTCATCATCGTCATCAGGCATCATCCTCAGCAACATCAAATCATGGGGTTCATGATCATCACCATCCTCAACATCATCATCAGCAACAACAACGGCATCATGCATTCAACATAAGCCAGCCTACACATCCAATATCAACCATCATTTCTCCCACCTCGTCGCTTCACCATGCTTCGATTAATATCGGCCTTGACGATAATCCTTACCATGTTCATAGAATCTTGCTCCCTAATGAAAATTACCAGGTAAGATAACTTTTCTTTTATAATCTTTCTTTTTTTAACTTTTAGAAAATCCCAATAATAGTTATTATTTATATGTGTTCACACCCTCCATTATAATTGATTAATTCAAGTGAAAGTTACAATTTCATGAATGTTACCAAGTTAGCTGGAATATCACTATAGAATCAAAATGAAATTACTTTATGTTACTATGATTTAGGAGTGATGCACCTATCAAATTATTATAAGGATTGTGAAAGTAAGATACTTAATTATAAATAGTGTTACTTATTTGGAGGTTTTTATTGTCTTCTTTCACACACACATATGTATGTATGTGTGTGTTTTTATCAAGTAGTAGAAAATTTTGGTTCTTGCACATGTTAGGTTTTGAAGATATTTGCATGCATGTGACTTAACAATGATGGGACTACATAAGCATGCAACTTGGGTTCTACCAAAGTCGATTATGACAAGTAAAGTATGTATAAGATAATTGGTCTAGAAAATACAATTAAATTGAAATGTCTAATATATAACTATGTTTGATTTAGTCTTCGTAAGACGTGTCTGACTAACTATCCATTATCCAAAGGCCAACAAAAGCTAAGTCACTTTTTAGTGTCAGCCAAACTAAAAACAAGTAGGAAACAAATGTGGTATTTGGTAATGAAGAGACAAGATGATTAATTTTACTGTTCTAAGATCATTTTCTTTCTTTAAAAATAATATTTTCCTGAAATGACTTTTGATTTTTTGACTGAACAAGATCCAACAACAACATCAAGAAGGAGAAGAAGAACATAATGATGGGAAGATGGGAGGGAGGTCAGCTTCTGGATTGGAAGAACTCATAATGGGCTGCACTTCTTCTACCACTCATCATGATGTAAAAGATGTAAGTAATTAATCCCTTTTTGACTCTTAATTTCATAGGAACCCCCTCTTTTTACCATCATGAGTTTAAAGCAAAAAAAAAAGAAGAAGAAGTATATATATATCAGATACATGTTTTTGTAACTTTAATATAAATGTCATGCATTAAGTAAGATGCTGCAGTCATCATACAAGTGAAAATGACTAAAATTGATAGTAAATAAAATGTGGTTTCGTATTGAGAGCAGTCTTGCATTCTTGATTACAATGTAGGTTGTAAAGACGAAAAATAATATCTAAAATAAGAAATATCTGTAACAAACAGTAATTGGTCAAAGAATGAATAAAAATGGAAAATGTTTTTCTATGAAAAACTCTTTTCATTTATTTATTTTTTCTTTATAGGCAGGATACTTAAGACTATATATTTTCTTTGAGCAAAAAAAAAAGAGACTACGTATATTCTTTTTTATTTTATTCTTTTCTTAATTGGAAAGAGTTAAAACAGAGTAAAATAAACAAAACCAGAAAAGAAAAAGAAAGAGAGGTGTGTTTGCTTTTGTCATAGTTTGCTTTTAAACCTATAAATTACTCTTTTAAAGAACAATGGAAAATTTGCAGATTCTTTTCTTTTTTCCTTTTTAAACATTTTAAATTAAATTACGAAGGCAATGATGGTGAATTTATACATATGTGAATATATGTAAATATTATAATGTCTTTTTTCATGCGTAGTACCTCGCGAGACAAGTTCGGTAATATGCATTAGTAGATTTCATTGTGTTCTTGTGGGGGACAGCATGTCTGCATTCCCTTTTCTAAATCCGTCTAAAATATCATGGAATGTCCTTATTTATATATAAGAGTATTTCAAAATTGTAAATATATGCATGTGATTCATTATAAAATAAGTAGTCAAACTATATGCCTAGCTAGTTGTGAGATTTTAGCTTCGTAGACTTGGTTTAATATTTATCTATCTGATCCCGGTTCATGTCAATTTGGTTTATGAAAGAACATCAAAGTGAATTAGTTCAGTTTGGTTTAAGGTCTAATTTATCCAATTTGTTTCTAACTAAACCAAATGAGATGAACTTAGTTCACATATGTATGCTCACACTCACATACTTAAATAGTTATCTATTGATAGTATATACATGTATGTTTATATTGAGAAACAATTTTGATTGGTGCAGGGATCATCATCAATGGGGAACCAACAAGAAGCAGAATGGTTGAAGTACTCAACGTTTTGGCCAGCCCCTGGCTCTTCTGACAATCAAGATCATCATGGGTAATTGTGCCATTATCCAGTCTGATGATCATGACCCACATCACAAAAAGTTGTTACCATCAATATCTATCAAGATGGGGTCATGTCGCATCATCATTATGACATCTCCATGGAAAATGGTATTTAGATCGATCTTGGATCAACCAAGTTATATATGCATGATTTTTATATGGTGAAGGGGTTTTAAACAGCACCAAAAATCAAGTTTTTTTTGTTTGTTATATATTCAAGAGGATTTTGATATAAAGAGTTTAAAAGGGGAGGGAAGAAAGAAACAAAGTAATAAAAAAGCATGAGAAAAAGCTGTTATATTCCAAAGAGAAGAAGAAAAAGCAAAGAGAAAATTGCATGAAAATCATCAATAGTGCCATATAAAATTAGAGATTTAGGTATGTCCATAATGTTTACTTTTAAATTCATTTCCTGTTATTTGAATTTCTTCGTATGTATTGTTCTCTGTGTTATTTAGGATGAACTTTATAATTTAGTGGCTTTTTGATTAATATACATATGCTGGTAAATATATTAATTACTTGTTACTAGTTTCCCTATATACTTCTCACTATTTATATTCTTTATTTTCTTAGTTTTAGTATTAAGATTTTACAGCTTTCAAAAGAGATATAACTTATTCTACCAATAACAAAAGATATCTAAAACCGAAAAAGATAAAATTTATCAAAAAAAAAAGAGAAACTACACGAGGAAAAAAATACTAGCAAAATAAAATTCAAAGAGATAATGAGTCTTGGCCTTTATTGAGTAAGACACAAGTTGATGTCTTATGGAACGATCAAGGACTTGTTGGATTGCGTATGGCGAAGAAGAGTGGAACGATCAAGGACTTGTTGGATTGCGTATGGCGAAGAAGAGTGGAACGATCAAGGACTTGTTGGATTGCGTATGGCGAAGAAGAGGTTGTCGTGAAGATTTTTAATAAGGTTTAAGTAAAAAGGTTAATAGGGTTTCTTCAAAAAAAAAGATTAATAGGAGAAGTTATTGCAAAGAACAGTGGAATAATAACATATATTTTTTTAAAAATACAGTTAATTATATGTTGAAAACTAATTTAAAGTTCATAAATTTCTAAAAATAGTAAGTACATTTGTTTGAGTGANTTTCCTGAAATGACTTTTGATTTTTTGACTGAACAAGATCCAACAACAACATCAAGAAGGAGAAGAAGAACATAATGATGGGAAGATGGGAGGGAGGTCAGCTTCTGGATTGGAAGAACTCATAATGGGCTGCACTTCTTCTACCACTCATCATGATGTAAAAGATGTAAGTAATTAATCCCTTTTTGACTCTTAATTTCGTAGGAACCCCCTCTTTTTACCATCATGAGTTTAAAGCCAAAAAAAGAAGAAGAAGTATGTATATATCAGATACATGCTTTTGTAACTTTAATATAAATGTCATGCATTAAGTAAGATGCTGCAGTCATCATACAAGTGAAAATGACTAAAATTGATAGTAAATAAAATGTGGTTTCGTATTGAGAGCAGTCTTGCATTCTTGATTACAATGTAGGTTGTAAAGACGAAAAATAATATCTTAAAGGGCAATTTTCTTAAATAGCTCTTTTTTAGTTTTTGTCACAAAAATAGTTCTAAAAAAATAAAATGACCAAAATAGACTTTTTTTTTTTTAAATTTGATTTTTTATATATTTTTTTTGAAATTTGAAACCCTAACCCCAAACCCACCCCTTAACTCTAAACCCTAAAGTCCAAATTAGTTAACCCTAGGAGTATAAATGCATTTATATGCATTTTTAGCTTAAAAAAAACATTTTGGTCATTTTCTTCTTTAAAAACTATTTTGTGACAAACAAACTAAAATGGGCTATCTAAGGGAATTTCTCTATCTAAAATAAGAAATATTTGTAACAAACAGTAATTGGTCAAAGAATGAATAAAAATGGAAAATATTTTTCTATGAAAAACTCTTTTCATTTATTTATTTTTTCTTTATAGGCAGGATACTTAAGACTATATATTTTCTTTGAGCAAAAAAAAAAGAGACTACGTATATTCTTTTTTATTTTATTCTTTTCTTAATTGGAAAGAGTTAAAACAGAGTAAAATAAACAAAACCAGAAAAGAAAAAGAAAGAGAGGTGTGTTTGCTTTTGTCATAGTTTGCTTTTAAACCTATAAATTACTCTTTTAAAGAACAATGGAAAATTTGCAGATTCTTTTCTTTTTTCCTTTTTAAACATTTTAAATTTAATTACGAAGGCAATGATGGTGAATTTATACATATGTGAATATATGTAAATATTATAATGTCTTTTTTCATGCGTAGTACCTCGCGAGACAAGTTCGGTAATATGCATTAGTAGATTTCATTGTGTTCTTGTGGGGGACAGCATGTCTGCATTCCCTTTTCTAAATCCGTCTAAAATATAATGGAACTGTCCTTATTTATATATAAGAGTATTTCAAATTTGTAAATATATGCATGTAATTCATTATAAAATAAGTAGTCATAACTATATGCCTACCTAGTTAAGATGTTAGCTTCGTAGACCTGGTTTAATATTTATCTATCTGATCCCGGTTCATGTCAATTTGGTTTATGAAAGAACATCAAAGTGAATTAGTTCAGTTTGGTTTAAGGTCTAATTTATCCAATTTGTTTCTAACTAAACCAAATGAGATGAACTTAGTTCACATATGTATGCTCACACTCACATACTTAAATAATTATTTATTGATAATATATACATGTATGTTTGAATTGAGAAACGATTTTGATTGGTGCAGGGATCATCATTAATGGGGAACCAACAAGAAGCAGAATGGTTGAAGTACTCAACGTTTTGGCCAGCCCCTGGCTCTTCTGACAATCAAGATCATCATGGGTAATTGTGCCATTATCCAGTCTGATGATCATGACCCACATCACAAAAAGTTGTTACCATCAATATCTATCAAGATGGGGTCATGTCGCATCATCATCATCATGACATCTCCATGGAAAATGGTATTTAGATCGATCTTGGATCAACCAAGTTATATATGCATGATTTTTACATGGTGAAGGGGTTTTAAACAGCACCAAAAATCAAGTTTTTTTTGTTTGTTATATATTCAAGAGGATTTTGATATAAAGAGTTTAAAAAGGGAGGGAAGAAAGAAACAAAGTAATAAAAAAGCATGAGAAAAAGCTGTTATATTCCAAAGAGAAGAAGAAAAAGCAAAGAGAAAATTGCATGAAAATCATCAATAGTGCCATATAAAAAATTAGAGATTTAGGTATGTCCATTATGTTTACTTTTAAATTCATTTCTTCTGTTATTTGAATTTCTTTGTATGTCTTGTTCTCTGTGTTATTTAGGATGAACTTTATAATCTAGTGGCTTTTTGTTTAATATACATATGCTGGTAAATATATTAATTACTTGTTACTAGTTTCCCTATATACTTCTCATTATTTATATTCTTTATTTTCTTAGTTTTAGTATCAAGATTTTATAGCTTTCAAAAGAGATATAACTTATTCTACAAATATAAAAAGATATCTAAAACCGAAAAAGAAAATAAAGTTTATCAGAAAAATGAGAAACTACACGAGGAAAAAAATACTAACAAAGTAAAATTCAAGGAGAAAACGAGTCATGGCCTTTATTGAGTAAGACACAAGTTGATGTCTTATGGAACGATCAAGGACTTGTTGGATTGCGTTTGGCGAGGAGGAGGCTGTCTTGAAGATTTTTAATAAGGTTTTAGTAAAAAGGTTAATAGGGTTTCTTCAAAAAAAAAAAGGTTAATAGGAGAAGTTATTGCAAAGAACAGTGGAATAATAACAGATATTTTTTTAATAAAATATAGTTAATTATATGTTGAAAACTAATATAAAGTTCATAAATTTCTAAAAATAGTACATTTTGTTTGAGTGAATTATTGGTTGAAGCAAGATATGGGGGGTGGGGGGAGGCCGGAAGGCCCGGAACTACACTAAGTGAACTAAAAAATTGGTTCCTGTTTTGAAGATTTGAACTGTGGAATAATGGAATCTATACCTAAAGAGTAATTAAGAAGTAATGGTATCTTACAAAAGCACTTGTCTATGTTTATGTTTGGTCTCTTTTGTCTTTAATTTTGTCCATATAAATATAATAGATATGCATATATTCCATATTCCATTCATCTTTTAGCATATTATCGAATGACCCCTATAACGGCTTAACTCATCCTTGGATTAGCATACATTGTATTTTTTCATCGTTATCACAAATTCAAATGTTTTATTTGGTTGCTTATTCAATTGCTCAAAAATACAAATATAGTGACCTTATCAGTTTGACTGAATTATCTACGGGAAAATGTTGAGATTTATCATTTATGCGATCGACTAAAATTCAATTTGGTTTAGCTATAGTTGATTTTATATAGAAATCAACCAACGTAGAATTTTATCAGTCGCAAGATTTAAATAGCAAATAATCAATATCGATCCAGGAGACTAGGTTACTAGTTATGTTGTGTACGTTCATGGGATATTGGGTGAGGAAAAAAGCAAATCAACATGGGGAGAGATGAGATGATAGTACTTGTCCTTGTTTTTGGCATGATAAGATTCTTAAATTGGAATAAAGGAATAACCAGACAATATTTACCTTTATTTCTTCTTTTTTGGTTAACCAAGTATAAACCTTTATTCTTCCATTGTTTTTTTCTTTATTATAAGATATTTCTCTTTCGACAAGTGGAATCCATTTTTCATTTCATATTTTGAACTTCTATATGCATAATTATATATATAATATATATGTTAGTGTTATATTTAAGTAAGCAAATTACAGTGTCCGTACTTGCACTAAAGATCAAATTATCATCTTTTTATGTTTGTTTGTCTATGTGGACTCCATGTTTAATTATTAAACAAAAGGTAAGTCGGTAAATTAGCAAAGAAACTTCATTTAATTAAATATCATTTTATTATTTGCTACTTTTTCAATTGCTATTAGCATTTGAACAAACGTATCCATAAAAATCGGGTATGAATATTTAACTTGTTATTTCATTGATTTTATATAATATTTTCTCAGATGAATTCAAAAGTAGTTAAGACTTTAAAAACTAGTAATGAAAAAACTGAGTTAATATATCATAAAGCATGTGTCTCACAGAACACATAAATACATAACACATAATACAGTATATGTCCAGTAAAGAAAAGATAATATCAGTTTAGCGTAAAAAAATTTGATAACGTAATCTTATCGCCAGTCCCCAAACTCCATGGAGACCATTGTTAGAGCAAGATTAATGGGGGTTATTAAGAGAGTTCTTAAGGGGTGGAGCCTACAATTTTTTAAAAACCCACCTCTTAGGGCATCAGCAACCGTGGACTCCTTGCGGAGTCCTTAAATTTTTTTTTTTTTTTTTCAGATTTAAAAAAAAAAAAAAAAAAAAAATTCAACCAATCGCGGGTCGCCACGTGTCGCAAATAGTGCAAGGACCGATCCTTATTTAGAGATTTTAAGGATCGAATCCTTAAGTTTTGGTGGAACCCACTAATTATTTAATTATTTTTTCCACTAAGGACTCCTCCTTAAGACCCCCGTTGCGGGTGCTCTTACACCTTTTCTCTAAGAGTCAACTCTTAAGAAATTCTTGTACTGTTCACGGATCCCACGAACACGTAGCGATCTACGATTGGTTAACTTTTTTTTTTTTTTTAAATATCAAAAAAGAAGAAAAAAAAAACTAAGAACTCAATTGGGTTCTTAAGATTAATCATGGTCTTAAGGCTGAGATTCCAGAATCCCACATAGAACTGAAAACAAGCATGCATTAGCCTAATTATCAAGAAACCAAGATGAAGTCATGCCAAACTCTATCGGCCGCACCTCCATGACGTCGTGTATTTAAAGAAGACATTCTGCTACACAATTTTGATGATAACGATCCAAACGAAACCGACACCAAATCAGTAGTAATCAGCACAAGATTTGGCTGCGCCACCATAAATTATATACTGGAAAGAGATGCATCCCGCTACACAATATGATCAACGGTCCAAAACCTTTTCCATAACCACTACAATAAACTTAATGGGCTCACTACAGGCCTGATAATTCATTTGAGCTTAGCATGTGCTTGTCAATAGTATATTCTCCTTATAGATTGTCATCATTTTTCTTGTAGGCTTGCTCATTTAAACCCGAAACCAAACTGAATTATCCGAATCAGGTGTAACCCAAATTTGCATGCGGAACTTTGTCGGCTCTGCTTTATTGCTTAGCATTCACATAAAACTCACTCCCACTTTGTAAATCAATATTAGACAGAAGTTTTAGCAAAAAAAAACACACCTCAAAATGGTAGAGGAATGGATATATATTAGACGAGGGTAATATCAGTATATTTTGTTGTCATGATCAGTACCATTGTGTGTTTTGTTTTGTACTGAATGCTTGGAAACCTACATTTTTGTTGTTTAGCTTTCTCAATCAAAGTAATTTATTGTTCGAATATAAGTTTTTCTCTCAATAATTGCATTGATAACTATTTGGATTAAATGCAGCCACACATTAAATAATATTGTTTGAATGGAGACATTTAAGCATTTGTGCCACGCCATGTGATGCATTAAAAATTTCTCACACTCGGAAAAAAAATAATCTGTCCCACAAGTCAGCAACACTAGATTCACAGTCACAAGGTTTGCCTTTTCTTATTTATATCCTCATCAAGATCCTGTTCATTTTTTTTCTCATTTATGAGAACATTCTTGGTTACTTCTGTTTAAAATATTTGCAACTAATTAAAACATGTGGAATTTAACCATATAATAATACTTTTCAAAGAAGAGAATAAAAAGAAGTTCAAATTGACAAATTGTTATATGGCTGAAAATGTCCAAATTGCATTCATTACAAACCGTTCTTGGGTCTCAACTAATAGTAGACAAAGACTAATTATCTGCATAATTTCATTGATATATGCAATCCATTCAAATGACAGTTGTAAGAAGTCTCTTTCAACCATGTGATCCAATATTCAAAACAAAAATGCATATACTTTTGTGCATAAATTCACTGGAATCAATAAGAATAGTGGAACAAAATGCAAAAGAAGATGAACCCGTGATATGATTTATGCAATCATAAGTTGAAAACAAACAGTAAACTCAAAGGCAAATGTGACAAAACGACACAACGAACAAATCAAAACTCTGTTTGATAATCTTGTCCACATTTTTCCACATATCATCAATGCTTCTTCAACCACATTCACTCTGTAGCATAACCTCACTCTCTCTCTCACACAAACTCACATAAACCTTACTAATCACAACTAGTCATTCTCTTTCCTTAAGTGTCAACTCACAAAGCTAACATTTTTTCAGCTTCTCGGTAAAAAATGGCTAAGAGGAAGAAAGGCAGCGACTTTAAGCTCCTCTGTTTCCTCTTGTTTCTAATCGGTTTGATTCAGACAGATGCTTCCTTTGGTGTTGGAGGCGGTATTGGAGTCGGAATAGGCGGTGGTGTTGTCGGCGGCGGTGGGGTTTGGGTTGGCGGCGGAGCCAACGGCGGCAACCGAAACACAGTCCCAACAACAGCTCCAAACAGTGTGGCTTACAATGCTCTTCAAGCTTGGAAAACCGCTATTACAGAGGATCCTTCTGGTGTTTTGAAGACATGGGTTGGTTCAGATGTTTGTTCTTACAAAGGGGTTTTCTGTTCTGGTCAGTCTATAACCGCCATAGATCTTAACCATGCAAATCTCAAAGGCATCATCGTCAAAGACCTCGCTTACCTCTCTGACCTCAACATACTTCATCTCAACAGTAACAGATTCTACGGCCAAGTTCCAGAGTCCTTCAAAGACTTAGAATCTCTCCAGGAGCTTGATCTCAGCAACAATAGACTCTCAGGTCCTTTCCCTTTAGTCACAATCTACATACCAAACCTGGTTTACCTCGATCTCCGGTTTAATAGTTTCACAGGGTTCGTCCCTGAAGCTCTCTTCAACAAGAGATTAGACGCTATCTTCCTCAACAACAACCAATTCGAAGGAGAGATCCCAAGGAACCTCGGAGACTCTCCGGCTTCGGTGATCAATCTCGCTAACAACAAGTTTTCCGGCGAGATTCCGACGAGTTTCGGCCTTACGGGATCAAGGGTGAGAGAGATTTTGCTGTTGAATAACCAGTTAACCGGATGTATACCGGAATCTGTAGGAATGTTCTCGGAGATTGAAGTCTTTGACGTAAGCTACAACTCCTTGATGGGTCATGTCCCCGACACGATCTCCTGCTTGTCGGAGATTGAAATTTTGAATCTTGCTCACAACAGATTCTCCGGGGAGGTTCCTGAATTGGTTTGCTCGTTGAGGAGTCTGATAAACCTCACGGTTTCGTTCAATTTCTTCTCCGGGATTAGCTCTGAATGCTCCAGAGTTAGCTTCGGGTTTGATTTCGCCGGGAACTGTATTCCCGGGAGAAACTCGCAGCGGCCGGAGCCTGTTTGTTCTGGTTACTCCGGCGGCGGGATGAGCTGCTACAGGACGCCGGTGCAGCCTCTAGCTTGCGCTGGGATAAGCGTCGGACTCAAAGAGAAGTTCAGTCGCTACACTTCGTCTCATCCATGAGTGTTGTTAGTTAAAGTTAGAAGCTTTTTTTAACAAGAAACCGTTGTATGTTAGTTAAAGTTAGAAGCATTTTGATACGTTGAAGTTGTTGATCACCTCTTGTATTTGGTGATTGGTGCATTGATCAATCTTAAATAAATCATATGACTAGTTGTTGTTACTCAGTACATAAATGAGACGTTAACGATCAAGGAATGTAGTACATTGGATTTGGGACTTTGAAAGAACGATCAGCCACGGCGAAGCCAAGAAGATCGCTCCATTGATCGCCGGTATTGCCACGGATCTTGAAGCCTTTCTCTATCAACTTCGACCGCTGCTCAGATTTGTAGTTCGTAGCTGACTTCCCTTGATCTTCTGGACCTCTGCATTTTAAACCAACAAGCAACACACCAATATTTATGTTAAAGGCTAAAGAAGAAGAAAAAAACAGAGCATTTTGCTGTAATAGCTTACCTCAAGAGGAGCCTTTCCCAACCGGAGTAACCGGCGTCTCGGAGATTAGTCTCCGTAACACTCCTTTGGTGTTCGTCCCGACCAGTAAGCAGAACGATAGTGAAACCAAGTTTCTTGAGAGCATTGTACAGTCTCAGGCTTGCATCAAAAGCTGGAGCTGTACCTCCTACTACCCACTCATTGAAGCTATTAGACTCAAACGGTTCAGACCTAAACCACCAGCAAAAGAATTCAATCGAACCGGTTGGTACATTAGGAAAACGATGCATTTACAACAGAACCGAAACTCAATGGGGAGACCATAACTACGCTACTCTTAACTGATTTAACGGTTCACACCAGAAAATAATTCAATCGAACCGATTAGTACAGTATAACCGGATTTCTTAAACAGAAACCCAGATTTAAATCCACAAATCCGGTACAATTGCGAGTGTCAATCAGATTTCGGTTTGAGAAATGACAACAATCATCTGAACCGTTGATTAAAAACAGATTAAGATCTAACGGCCAATAATAGAAAGAGCATTACCCGTAACCATGAGCTCTGTAATAGTCTAAATTCGTGAGGAGCGTCTCGTCGATATCGAAGATCCACACGTCCTTGCCGTCGCCGGAAACCTGAACTGTTTTAGCGAAGGCGAGCGCGTAATCAGCGATGACATTGTAATCTGATTCGTACTGGTCTCCGTTGAGATAACCGGCGACGGAATCCACGCAAATGGACGGGATCACATCCCAGGTTCCGGCGTTGTTGGTCTCCGCAGCCAATCTCCAGCTCTCGCAGTAGGTATCTGAGGCGGAGGAGCGAGATCCGTCGCTTCCCGGGAGCTTGATGAAGGAGGTGCGAAGAGAGGTTGCGGGATTTGGTAAGAAGGTGAATAGAGTGAGGACGATGAAGGAGATCGAGAGGCCACGAGGAGACGCCATTGGAGTGATCGAGAGAGAGAGAGAGATTCTCTAAAATAATTGGTTATGGGATTATATTATATAGTATAGTTTGATTTTTTTCAGCTTAAAGACAGTTTGGTCGATATATAATATAGTTTGATATTTTCCATCTAGTTTCATAAGCTAAATGACGTTTAGTCGATATATATTATAGTTTGATATTGTATTGTTTGATTCTTTTCAGCTAGTTTCATAAGCTAAATGACGTTTGGTGGATATATATATATATATTATAGTTTGATAAAGTGTAGGTTTTAGAGATATTTTCATTCCAGTTCAAACAACTTATTTTCCAAAAGATTAGCCAATGTTTATAAGAAAAAATCTCAAACCAAACTATTGCCAAAAGAATACAACGCATTGGCAAGTTAAACCATAGTTTTGCTAAAGGATTTTGAGTTATTATAATTCATTAAGTAAAATCATGACAGCTGACGTTTGAACAATTATGCTAAGATCCTAACCACATCAGAAATTTATGGCCCTGTTTCTTGATTAATATCTGCCAAACAAAAAAAAACAAAACTCCAGAATCTTGAGGATCTTGCTTTGGCGCTTAAAGGAGACAACAATAGTAAGATTGCAAAGATAACAAGCTAAAGTGATGAAGCTGATAAAAGAGCTATGGTTGTGTTTCGCGGAAGTGGTGGTGATCGTGTGAGAGACGTTTGAGCAATATTGGTTTACATCAAAATATAAATCTGTTTATAGTTATCATCTTCAGATCTTCTACAAAAAAAAAAAAAAGTTATCATCTTCAGATCTTCTAATATATAAAATTTGATTAAAAACCTGGTTGATTCAGTTTTAATATTATTTGTATATTGTGATATTATTTTCTTACAGAAAATATATTAAAAGCAGAATATAATTTCAGTGAAATGATGATTCTTTTTTTTTGCAAAATGCAAGTACGCGAATAAAAAGTAAGAGATAGTGAAAGGAAGTAAATGGATTTTTCTTTATGAAATTCACATAAAGTAAAATATCTAAAGCATAACAAGACTGGTAAAATATAGACTTTGGTTGTTTGTGGTTAATAAAATACTTTTCTGCTTTTAGTTTTTTTTTGTCAAAAACCATTTTGTTATTCTCAAAATTTAGTACTAGATTTTATAACTATGTATGATTTTTACTGTATTGGTTATTTAAATAAATCATTTTGATTTTCTTCATATTATAGTTTTCATATATGTTTCCTAGAAAGAGTTTCTCTCTATGTTTCTCTAATCATTATAAAAGCTCTCTCTCTATCCCATTTTCAATATCAAAACATTTTTCCAATAAAACAATTATTGTATTAACATAATCCTCTTCTTCTTTTCTTTCACAAGTCATGGCAAAACAAGTTTGTTCGTATCTGTTCATTTCCATGATTGTTCTCTCTGGTAAGAATTCACATGGCTTGTATTTCACTGAACAATGAACTACATATAATATCAAATATTAATTCTTGAAATCGATGCATCTAAATCGTTTAAGCAAAGTTTGTTTTATGAAAAAGTGCTAAAAACGAATTAGTCAGTTGATTAGATTTACAAATATCACTTTACATCTACCAGACATGTAACTAGAATTCTAGGTTTATATACTTTTCAACTAATCATTTTAAATCATATATGCTCGTTCGTTTATATAATAATATATACTTAAGTTCTTTATTTGTTGTTAAAAAGTGTACTTAAATTACATTTATAAGCTCTTTTAACATTTTGTTTTGTTTTTAGCCTTTTTGGCTTTGCCAATTGCAGATGGAGCGGAAACAAGAAGGTGTGATGTGGTCTTGAAGCTAAGCAAGCCATGCACTTTTCAAGAATGCCAGCCACTTTGTATTCAGAAGTACAAGGGAACTGGCGTTTGTCTCGGAGATAACAAGGACTCTAAATGCAATTGTGAATACAATTGCTAAGTTTAATTATATATAATATGATGTTAAACTAGACACAAAATCTTTATTATAACATGAATAATAATCTTTCTTTTTCATATAAATCTGTGCGGTGAGATACTAAACATGCATTCTACTAATCAGATCCGAATATGCAAATCTTGGTAAAATAAAATACAAGTCCAATTTCGGTAGTAATCAGTGCTAACAAAACGTGGGTTCAAAGAAAGCCTCATCGGCATAATTTCACAAACTAAAAATCATAGAGGCAGAAGAACATTTGAATAAAAGAGAACTCTAAATTACGCGGATTGGATGAAAATTTTGTGACTCAAAATAGAAGATGAGGGCAGAATTGATAGAGATAAAAAAAAATTATAAAGGTTTTAGTTTCAGTTGTCAACTTATAATATCCTTTACATCAAAACAAATTGATATAATATAAAGGGCCCCTAATATAAATGAAATTAGTTCACATGTACATTTTTATACAAACGACGAAAGTGAGAGAGTAAAAGCTCATATAAATCATGCCACATCATTAATTTTGTAGTTAAACTACCACGTGTCCAGATATTATTGAGTAGGATAGGTTACGCAGTTGCCGAACAAGTGATTTTGATTCAATGTTGTATTCAAATGCTTAGTGTCCTTATAAATGATCTACAAGAAACTTGGTAGTCAAGCAACATTTTACCCTAGCTAATTAAATTTCAGTGATTAATAATCAAATATCTAGTGAACCAGATGAAATTCATGACACAATACACGAGTCTGGTCGGGACAAGATATGACTTGTTATATTAATTGACCAAAAAAAAAAAAATTGATTACTAGTAATCATTTATTCCCGCGAAAATTTCGTTGGTTATCGTTATTAATGATGAAGCTATAACAAAGGCGAGATGTAAGCAAAAAGACTAATTGAAATTATATTTTTTTGAAAAATTTGAAAATGTAAGGCTGAGAATTAGTCTATGTGATCAAACGGTTGAGAATCATTCTTGGCGCATTATTTTCCGCTTCCCCTATTTATCTAGAGGAGGACGTCCCCCACGCTGCTCATAAGATAACGTAGAGAAAGGAAAAAAGAAGAGAAGAAGAAAGGAAAAGATGTCGTGGCAAACTTACGTTGATGAGCATTTGATGTGTGATGTTGGTGATGGTCAGGGTCATCACCTAACCGCTGCAGCAATCGTTGGTCATGACGGTAGCGTTTGGGCTCAGAGCGCCAACTTCCCTGAGGTACATACAGATAATTTTAATAATGCCATTGTGTATGGAGATTCCCTTTTTAATCTAACATCATAGATCCATGTTATTTTTGTAATTACATTCGAATTCGATCAATCTCTGTCTTGTTCTTATGTATTTAAGCGCATGCACTTCTTGTGTACTCCCTCCGTTTCGATTTAATTGTCATTGTAGAAGAATTTTTTTGTTTCAAAATAAATGTCGTTTTATAGTTTCAATGTAAAATTTATTAAGAAGATTTTCAAGTTTATTTTTCTATTGATCGAAATATGGTTAGGTGTATAGAGAATTGTGTTTTTATTTTGAAAATATACTGAATTATATGTTTTATTAATATATGTGCATAAACTCAGTATTATTTTAGATAATGCCATATATCTTCTTGGCTCGATTGAATTATTCCTTACTCTCTTTATGATATTGTTGATGATAGTTCAAGGCACAAGAGTTCACTGGTATAATGAAGGATTTTGATGAACCGGGTCACTTAGCCCCCACAGGGTTATTTCTAGCAGGAGCCAAGTACATGGTGATCCAAGGCGAGCCAGGCGCTGTAATCCGTGGCAAGAAGGTAATGTAAAATCATGTATTAACTTCATGATCTTACATGTTATCCATATTTATATATGTGTGTGTATGCATGATCAAAGAACATTATATTTTGGGTTGGTTTGATTCGATAGGGAGCAGGAGGCATAACCATAAAGAAAACAGGACAATCATGTGTGTTTGGGATCTATGAAGAGCCCGTGACACCAGGACAGTGCAACATGGTCGTCGAGAGGCTGGGTGATTACCTCCTCGAACAAGATCTCTAAGCCCCCACTTCATCAAACTAATATATAGGATTTGGTTTTTGGTTTCTGGATTCTCTCTAAGAAGCTGAAGCCTAATTCAATGTCTGATTCTTAAAAATGTTTTTTTGGTTATCATTTTGTTTTTTTTTCTTGCTAAACATATTTAATTAATTTTCTATTGCTTTTTTGACCAATTGCATTTTTCTTTCTATTGCATTTAAACTCGGTGGTCATATATCCATAAATTATTACACTACAAATTTTGATATTGTTAAATTTTTGTATAAATTTTGACATGTTTCATGAGCTTTAGCTCAAGGTCAGTCCCTATTACATCAGTTGTTTACAAGGACAAAAATATAACTAGTTTGTGTTTAAAACTGAATTTGCAGCTTAGAAACCTATTATAAGATTTAAAAGTAGCATACTAGACTTTTCAAACGCCGGTCGTGTTTTTATAGAGATGTCTTGAGCAAACAATAACACTTCTATAAAAGAGAAAAAAAAAAGATATTACCAGGAGTTGCTGAAATGAAGTTCTTGATACCATCTTTAGCATTTGCTAGTTAGAACTGTTACATTTGTCACTTACAATGGTTAAGTTGGTTTATCTCTCTCCAATTTTAATTTCTTCTTCGTAGTAACCTATGTTAAAAAAAGATTACAAAATAAGTTTTGCTATTTTCCAAAGCAGCAACAACAATAGTGATATCAACATTAGTATTGAGGACCTGTAAGAAAGAAAACTGAAATCATGCAAATAACAAAATATTTACATTGTTTTTTAAATTATTATCATGTTATAAATATTTTACTAAAATTTTTTAAATTTTGATCACTTATCGATGATAAAAATGAAAAAAGAAATAAAAGGTGTAACATAATTTACTATGAAATAGTAGAGATTAAAATGGACGAAGGTGGAGCAAAAATGAAGCAAATTATAAGCAGAAAGAAAGAATAAGAGAAAAATAAAAGATAACACAACAGCGATTATGTTACAAATATTTATAGCTATATTTATATTAATTTTTTATTTAAAATAAAACTAGTTTATCAATATTTCTATTTTAAATTTTATAATTAAAATTATGTTGTTGGATAACGACATAATATATTGGAATTATTTTTTTTTGCTAAAAGATATATTTTTAGATATAATATATATAGTTTATAAACAATTATCTAACATAAAATTATTTATTTATTATTCACAAAAGGCAACATTAATTTTAACCGTTTTGACTTTTAGTTTGAGAATTTGAATGTAATGCAGAAAGTCATAATAGTATAGATAATTATTGATATATTTAAATTGATAAATCTTAATTTATTTTTAAATTTATAAATAATTAATTGATAAAGTTTGGATAAAACTTATGGAAAAAAGACCGTCTCTCTTTTTAACATATTCTTTATTCTTCCTGAACGTGTTTAGTTAACCATATTCTTCACCTAAACGTGTTTAGTTAACTTATTTCCTCTCCACAGCTCTACTGCAACTTTGTTGAGAGTTCAAGTACTTGTTATACTAATCCTATCTAAAATATGTTTCCTAATGAGTTTAGGAATTTTTATTTGATATATAAGAAGATGGTGAGGTGTCTTATGAGTTTGAGATCAAGATTGTGAGAGATTAAGTTTTGAGGAATTTTCTTAAGTTAATAAAGTGCTTTTCATACTTTTTGTAATTCATACTTACAAACATCAAAACAATAAACGATGATCATGACTTTTGAAGAAGTTGAACCAACCAAAAACACCAAGACGGTTCCTGATCCACCGTTGTCGTTTTCATCCCTACCAGACGAAATAACAGAGAACATTCTTGCCCGTGTCTCGAGATGGAACTACCCATCGCTCTCTCTCGTCTCAAAGAGCTTCCACACTCTCTTATCATCTAAAGAGATCTACAAGACGCGATCTCAAATAGGAGCCAATGAAACATGCGTCTATGTCTTGTTAAAGTTTCCAGACAACCCATCTACGAGCTGGTTTAGCCTTCGGACTAAACCTAATAATAAAAACAGAACCAAACGAAGGAGAAGGAAGATTGAGTTTAAACGGGACTCAAGTTTGATGTCTGTTGTTCCTATCCCTTCCTCTTCTACCAATTTTTTTCCCCATGTAGTAGTTGGTCAGGACATCTACATCATGGGTGGATCCTGCAATGAACCATCTTCCTCGGTTCGGATCTTTGATTGTCGGAGTCACACTTGGCGTGATGGCCCTAACATGACAGTGGCTAGAGCGCATGCGGATACAGTTTTACTCGATGAGAAAATATATATGATGGGAGGTTGCGATATTGATGAGTACTATGCAAACTGGATTGAGGTATTTGACGTTAAAACACAATCTTGGACAGCCTTTCCTGGTCCTGACCTTGATGAGTTATGCAACCACTTACGCCAAAGACATTACTATCACGTTAATGCTTTCGAAGGGAGAATTTACTTAGTGACAGAGGATAAGGAATACACTTACGAGTCGAAAAATGGGACGTGGAAACTTGTAAAAGAGACGTCGAGTTTCCTATTCTACGAGTTTGTAGAGGTTTGGTGTGAGATGGGGAATGTAATATACTGTTGCACTGAGGAAGGTTACGTAATGTGGTCTGCCTTTGAGGGTAAGAGTAAGAGTAGAGAGTGGAGAGAGATTAAGGGTTTGGAAAATTTTCTTGAGCAGCCTAATATGGGTTTAAAAACTGGGTGTGAGTTTGAACTGGTGGACTCTGGTGGCAAGCTTTTAGTTATGTGGCATCAGGGTAACTCTCGTAATAGAATTTGGTATGCGAAAATTTCTTTAGAATCAAGATGCAATGGACGTGAGGTGTGGGGAAACGTTGAGTGTGTCGATGTGCTTACTTTTCCTGTTGAGTCATATGAATGGTTTTTTTGTGTTGCTGCGTTGGTTTGATGTTTTCTAGTTTTTCTTTGGCTTTTTGATCTCTTTCCTTTGTTTACAAGTCACAAGTGTAGTGGGAATTATATCATAAGCTAAAAATTATATGAATTAATTATCTTTTCTATGAAATATACTTTGTTTTGAGATGAAAGTACGATCATAGTGAATTAGGATTACGCAGGTTTATTTTTTTGTAAAACCCTAGTTTGAAGTCTGTCATATAATGTTAAGTCAAATAGTGTTAAGATAGCCAATTACCAAAAGGGCGTTTGGTCTAGTGGTATGATTCTCGCTTTGGGTGCGAGAGGTCCCGAGTTCGATTCTCGGAACGCCCCTTATTTTAGTTTCTGCCCTTTTTTTATCAAGTTTTGTTTATTCTTAGAGCATCTTCAACCCTAAGCACCCCTAAGGGGTGCTTAATTTATTTTTTTTCTGTTTAAAAAAAAAAAAAATAATAATTAATAAACGGACCAATCACGGGCCGACACGTGTCAGTGGGACCCGTGAACAGTGCAAGCACCAGCTCCTAATCAAGCAACACAAGCACCCCATTTTGTGGGACCCACCCGCTTTTTGCCTAAGCACCTCCCTTAAGCACCTTCTAAAAACCCCCCTTAATGGTGCTGTTACATCCTCCTCTACCATAGATGCTGAACTTGAAGTTGTTGTATCCGTCATAAACAAATGTCAGAGCACCTCCAATGGGAGTCCTTACCGGAAAAATAATTAAATAATCAGTGGACCCCACCAAAACTTAAGGATTCGATCCTTAAAATCCTTATATAAGGATCGATCCTTACACTATTTGCGGATCCCCACGACACGTGGCGACCCGCGATTGATTAAATTTTTATTTTTTGAAAAAAAAAATAATAATTAAAAATCAAAAAAAAAAAATACTAAGGACTCCTATGAGTAACACCATTGCGGGTGCTCTCAGTATGTATCCATCTCTAAGACGGTTGTCCTCAACAACCTTGGCCATCCTTGTCCAAAAATACACGTCTCTCTCATTTTAATAAGGCCATTACATTCAAGTTATGTTACCTCTTGAAACGAACGAACATGATTGCACTCATACTAAATAAGGCCAAAAACATTAAAAGTGAAAGAAACTTCCAGTGGAAATTTTTGTTCTTATTTATCGCAATCTTATCAAAGAGAGTTTAGCAAAATGGCTGTTTCACAGCTCCAAAGCCTCTGTTTCCGTTTCAGGGAAAGGCTTGAAGAAAAAAAAATTGATTAATGGAAGATAAAATACACAATCTTCAAGTTATTGTTCCTCTCATTCAAGGGTAATAGCCGGTGAAGGTGAATCCTCTGCCGATGATTTCACCTGCGCAATACCACGCAAAGCATTCGAGACCAAACAATGCAGCGATTCCAGCATCTTCTACTTTCAGATCGGTTCTGTTCTTCCACAAGTTCTTGGCGTAGTCTACTTCCTTCCGGAAGGTTTCACAGCGTCCAGGAATGCTGCAATAAGGAGTGGAAAAAATAGTTAAGACACTGAGAAAGACCACACAGGAAAGCAAAAACCAAGATTACAATAGTTAAGACAAACTCAATGCGAAGACAACATATAAGTTTGATTTCTAATTCCGATCTATAAGAGGAGACATGAAAGGATTCCAAGTATGCCATTTTCAGTTCTACGCACAGTCTACACAGCAGTAAGTGTTACTATTCTTGATGCAAAATCCAAGTTTCACTCATGCCCTCAGCATTCATGGCTATTTTTGCAACTCAAAGAAGGAAATGAAAAAGATGGTTTGTCGATAAAAACAACTCTAGCTAACCAGAATATAGAAATGGATTGTATACACTATGAGTCCATGAAAATGTTGAGGGACACAGAGAGAAGGACCTAGCAAGACGGGTGTAGAGAAGTTGCTTAGACAACTCTTGGCACTTGTCCACCGTAGCAGGTTCCTGGATAAATTGTTTGTTCTTCTCAAGCAACTGCCTGTAGTAAGAAGTTCCATGCTTTGCCACAAACTTGGAAGCCTCACATGCCTTTGACTGAACTTGTATCAACTTTGATGCCATCTTCACAAACCTAATCCTTCAAAATACAATAAAAATAATGTAACATGAAGCCACTCTAGATCTACCAAACAACCCATATCAGAGTACCTTCAAAGACATAGACTTTCGAATAAAATTCACACAAATTAAGCTAAAAGACCTACACTTTAAACCCCTAATCAGCAATTTTCAAGGGTAACAGATGGAATGAGCTTCCATTGTTAATCAACGAAACACATTCAAACTCGAAATCAGTGACTCATTCCCTATAGAAGCAGGAAGAGATCACTGAATGTAGATCTAAAATATCAGACCTTTAGAAAGAAAGAATATAAAAAGGGAAGCAGAAGAAGCAACACCCAATCAACCAAACAAAACTAAATCAAAGTTGATTTATAAAACCCAATTGAGAATCTGAAAGGAGAAAAACAGCAAGAAGATGAGCGAGGCTCATCGTACCTTTGTGTTTGTGCAATTGAAAATGCAGCACCGGTGAGGAAGAAGATGAGTTGATTGGGGGGACTTTCTCTTCTCTCCGAGGATCTCAACGACGGCTACTCTTAATACGATGCCGTTTCGTCTTCTCCGCACTATGTCCTAATGTCCTAATACGACAACGTTTTTTCGTAATGTCCTGAGACGACAGTGTTTTGTAGTAATTTCGAACCGGACGGATAAATGTATCCGGTTTGGTACGTGTGGACGAGAATTCAACCGGTACAGAAAATATCTCTAGACCGATTTTAATTCAATTTAAAATTCGTTAACAGGAGAGAGAGAGAGAGAGAGAGAGAGAGAGAGAGAGAGAGAGAGAGAGAGAGAGAGAGAGAGAGAGAGAGAGAGAGAGAGAGAGAGAGAGAGAGAGAGAGAGAAAAAAA